>PVHX01022844.1:0-26891 GCA_004024805.1 Geosciurus inauris
AATCTTCAGTGATCCTTTTAAATTATAACTCAGATCAGGTGCTCTGCCTGAAATCCTCCACAGCTTCCCACCTCATTCCAAATAAAAACCCAAATCCCCACAATGATCTCAAGGCTCTACACAATCTGGTCCCATCTCCCTCTCTCTGATCTCAGCCCCATCTTATTTAAGCCACTGGTGCCTCCTTCCCCAAATGCACCAGCTTTACTGTCACTTAAAGTCTTGCAGGAATTGTTTCTTCAAATATCCTTATGGTTCTATTGTTTCTTTTCCATCTTTGCTCAAATATTACCTTCTCAGTGAAGATTTCTCTGGCCCCCAAACATTATCTGTCCCCTTCTCTTATTTCCTCTTTAGCATTCATCACCATCTAAGCTAATATGTTATTCATGTGTCTCATGAAAGCACTTTTGTTTGTGTGTGTGCAGGTGCATGCACTGGTGATTGAACCCAATACATGGGATTGAATTCTGGTGCATGCTAGGCAAGCACAACTAAGCAACAATCCTAACCCTAGCAGCATTTTTTCCATATTTTTAATTTGTGCATCATAGTTGTACATAATGTGTGATTTGTTGTTACATATTCTTACATGCACACAATATAACAATATAATTTGGCCAGTATCATTCCCTAGTATTTCCCCTTTCCCTCCTCTCCTCTCTCTCCCTGGTCCCTTTCCTCTACTCTACTGATCTCCCTTTGATTTTTATGAGACCCCTGTCCCTGATCTTTCTTTTCCTTTTTCCCCTCTACCTTCTACATATCAGAGAAAACACACCTTGACCTTCTCAGTTTGGCTTATTTCACTTAACATAAAGTTCTTTAGTTCCATCATTATATCATTTTCCTACAGATGTAATTTTTTTTTTTTTTTTGTACAAGGGATTCAACCCAGGGATGTGGCTTTACCACTGAGCCACATCCCCAGGCCTTTTTGGTTTTTATTTTGAGACAGAGTCTCATTAGGTTGCCTAGGACCTCACTAAATTGCTGAAGCTGGATTTGAAATTTCAATCCTCTTGTCTCAGCCTCCCAAATCCCTGGGATTACAGGCGTATACCACCAAGCTGGCTCATTTTTCTTTACGGCTGAAGAAACATCCATTTTCTATGTACACCACATTTTCTTTATCCATTCATCTGAAATGAATAGTTGCATAGTTTGGCTGTTGTGAATTGGCTAGCACCATTTTTTAATGCTTCATTCACTATCCTAATTGAAACAGTGCATAGTTTAGTATATAGTCAATAAACATTTGTTAATGCATGTGTAGAAGATTCACTTTTCTACTTGAAATCAGCTTTGAAGATAGATTCCATACTTGCACAGAATCATGACATTTCCTAGGTAATGCCCCAATTAAATTCCCAAAACACAGTGACTAGACAGGCATGGTGGCGCGTGCCTGTAATCCCAGCGGCTTGGGAGGCTGAGGTAGGAGGATCACCAGTTCAATGCCAGCTTCAGCAAAAGCAAGGTGCCAAGCAACTCAATGAGACCCTGTCTCTAAATAAAATACAAAATAGGACTGGGGATGTGGCTTAGTGGCCAAGTACCCCTGAGTTTAATCCTCGGTACCAAAAAAATAAAAAAGAAAGAAAGAAAACACAGTGACTACCATGTACAAGAATATAGATATGATATTCTGGTGCTAAGCACATCATATATACTGCTAATCCTCAAAACAATTATATATTTGTCATTATCAAATATTGTAAATGAGGAAATTAGAGTTTAGAGAGTTTTACTAAATAGCATAAAGTCACAGAGATGGCATGATATTATCTCAAAATCAGAATTTGAATACAGCTGGACCATAAAACAAAAGAATCATGTAAAGTGATCATCAAACCCAAAACTGCAAGCCTTTTCATGTTCGTATTCCTTAAAAGAACTCACTTTTTATTTCTCATCTGCGTCACAAATCTACAATATCACACATGAACCACATTTTCTTTCATTATTTGCTGCTATAAATTACTGATTTCAGGGGGAAAAAATTGGGATTTTTAGAGGGAGAAATTTGTATTTCCTTATTAGTTAATTTGATTAATTTTTTAATTATACTTGTTTTCTCACCAGGAACGACAGGCCCACTTCACACTTAAGCCATGGTAAACTCAACATTATATTAATGTATTCAAATAGACCAGGAAAAAGAAAGGAATAAATAAGGTCAAGATTTATATGCATCAAAAAATTCTTCAGTAATATACATCTCCTTTATTTAGTCACTGTTAAACCAACTGCAAGGACCTACACAGCAAAAACAGTAACAATAAAATTATTCTAATTAGAACATCTGTGTGTACATACATTTGCTATTATACTCTAATAATTCTTACTTTGTATCTAACCTTTCTTATTTTGTATTCTTATTTTGTATATACTGGAAATGCTGCTTCCATTTTGAACCTATTCACAAACCACCTGAAACATACTTGTCTTTTAACTACAAACAAAAGAACGAACGCAATATCTATTGCATATTGTATGAACTTTCATTCAATATCTATTGCAATTGACAAGAAAAAAGCTTCCACTTTTAATCTATTTGAGCTCTATGCAATTGTTCATCAGAACTGAACAAGCATGGAAAATAAGAATTAGAGAATTCATTCAGTCAAAAGAAATTTAAATAGGATTAAAACAAGAAAAAATGGTGTAAACATGTTTCAGCTACTGAGCCCATGCTTAATTTCTGATCTTAGTAGGTAGAACAATCACTTAGCATTTTAAATGTGTGCTAAGAACAGTTAATAAATATTACATTGAAGGTCTGATGCTGTATGTCAGCTCAAGGACATCAAAAAACATTTCAAGTGAGTGCACATCAGTGAAGCAATCACCATTTACTTCTGTTTCTTCTATTTGAAACTCATGAATAATTTCTGATTCTAATGATGATAAATCCCCTTTTCATCAGAGTAGCTACAGACTTAGATTTACAGTTAATCACATGATGAAGCATTTAAGTAAGCTGAAATGGGAAAATGCTACGAAGGCAACTGTTGTATATACATTTCTTTTAGCAAAGAAAAAGAGATGAAAGATGTTTTGAAGAAACAAATATTAATTTTACAAGTAGAGCAAAGGAAACAAAGGACAATAAAAGGAAAACTCTGGAAATCCACAAAGCAAAAACAAAGTTCCTTTGGTTTTCTCTCAGTCAAATGATGTGAATGTTGTCTTCCTTTTTTTTTTTTTAAGACACAGTTGAATATGCAGTAGTTAGAAGAATGGACTAGAGTTATAAGGCTGAAATCGAAATCATTAAATGTGAAGAAGCAGCTGAAGAACAGTATGTATTCATGGATTCTCTTATAAAAAAAACACTTTTAATCAAACTGATATATTAATATATGTATATAAATGCCCAGGGAAATGTTTGGAAGAATGTACGCCCAACTGTAAAAATGGCTTCCTCTAGGAGAAAATTATGGTCAATGTGGGAGGAGGGTGGAAGTTTGATGTTTATTCTAGGTACTTCTGTGTTGTTAAAATTTTCAAACACATTTCTGTATTACTTGCCAACTTATATAAGAATAACAAGTAAATAAATGCATAAATATACATGCACAACCTCTTTTTAGGTGGAATCTAGAGCAGAAGGCTAGAAAGCACTGAGGCTGGATTGCAGGACAGATGTAGATCCATCTGAAATCCAGTCTCAGCCCCACCCTAACCAAATGTGTTACCTGATAAGTTATCAAATCTGAATCTATGGACTTCCTTGTCTCATTGGTAAAATAAAGAGATTGAATTCAGTGATATTATCAGCTCCTTCCCATGTGTTTATACATTTACCATGAAAAGGAAGTTTCTCTAAGTCAATAAAATTCTTCAAGTTTCTGTTTCTTTGGGAATATTTTTTCTCTATAATCAAAGCTTATTATCACTTCCATAGTTCAAAATGTTCCAACTTATACTCAAAAGATGTACTTATACATACTCAAACATCCTTCTGGGGGAAATCAAGACCAAGGTCATCTTCTATAGTCCTCCACATCCTTACATAGTATTTCAATGTTATTAAAGTACTTTAAGGATATAAAATCATTGTAATACATTAAATGCCATTAAAGTATTTTAATAACATGAAGTCCTAGCTTTGTTACTAAATTTGAGGAGGTAATCATTTTTACCTTTATTCACCCTTATTCTGTTTAAACCTCAACCAGTGTGTTGCAACCCAATTCTGGCATAGAGTGCAGACCCCACAAATTCAAGGACATGGTCCACAACAGGACAGCCCTCAATTCATACCAAGTGGCTACAAATCTGGAAGGTTCTCACAATCCCACTAATGTATGATAATTCACTAGAACAACTCACAAAACTCGAGATAGAAAACTCAGGATAGCATTACATCTGTAACAGGGTTTTTAAATGAAGGATGCTACTCAGGAATGGCCAAATGAACAGATACAAGAGGAAGTCTGGCAGGGTCTTGAACACAGAACTTCTGTGCCCTGTCTTCATGGACTAAGGGCACATCACCCTCAATGTGTCCATCAGCCACAAAGCAACACTGAGCTTCAATATTCAGGGGGGTTTTGGAATTTCTTTACATAAGGATGACTGATTAAGTAATTGGCCACGTGATGGAACTCAGTCTTTACACCACATCCTTCCTCAGAGGTTGGGCTGGCTCAATGATCCAAGCCTCTAATCAGATGGGTGGCATTCCTGGTGACCAGCACTCATCCTGAAGATATCTAGGATTCCATCATGAGTTACCTCATTAAGAGAAACTCTGATGTGATTCAAGGGACTCTGGAATAGCTAAGATACTTTTTTTACTTGGAAAGTTTCAAAGATTAATTTAGAGGGTCTGTGCCAATAGCCTAGGACCAAAACCAGACACAATTTTTAATACACAACAAATCCAACCCTATAGGAGAAAATACTTATGTTAGACAACTTCAGCATTTTTATGCTATCAATCTAGAATTGCCACCAACATAGCATTCTTGATTACCTATCCCACAAATTCAGCAACTTTCAGCAAACAGTTTACACTTCATATTTGTGTTGCTCTCTACAATTCCAAGAGGCAGAACAGCATTGTCTCAGTACCATAAGCTCTACAGCTAAATTTCTAGGATTCAGATCCAGTGCTCTGCTGTATTTTAGTTCTTAACCAAATTACTTTACCTTCCTGCGCCTCTGTTTCTCCATATGTAAAATGAGAAGTGAAAATTACACTTACATATAAGTCAGTTAAAATATGAAAAAGTGTTTAAGCTGGTTATGGTGCTTAATAAAGGTCACTTTTATTATTGTTATCTTCATGGAATTTGTGAATGTTATCTATTAAATGTTTTACCTTGGCACATAGAGCTTCAACATTATCCAAGTTATCTTTAAAGTTGAAAATCCTATTCCAAGGCAATATATAATTTCATTCCAAAAATAAGGGGATTCAACTAAATAACAGGAAGTTCATTTCCAACTCTGAAATGTTAAATAACTGGCCTCTTATCACCTAAGAGAATTCCAACTCTGTAGTCTAACTGGTGTGACCTCTTTATACATCCCTTAATTTCTTTAATAATGGCAACTCATTGCAAGTGATGTTGTCAGAATTCTAGGGTAATGATTCAGAACTGGTTTATCAGGATTATTATTCAAAGTATGAAGGAGTCTCTGCAAATACATCTCTGATAGTCTTCATCTCAGGACTGGTATGTATCAAAGGTTGAGGATATACTTAGATCTGCAGGTCTATATCAAAGAGGGAAAATGCTATTTTCTCTACAAAAGAAAGTCTACTTTATCCTCCCCCTGCTTGGGAGCAGGGTGGGGGCTGCCATTTGCCAAACTTATCCTCCATTATTAAGCAATACTCCTCTGTTTGTCTTCACTCATCTTTTTTTAATTTTTCTGTCTGCAACTGTTTCATGGCACTTGCTATAATAGATCATAAGATTTTATTAAAACCCATTTAGAATTTCTAACATCCTGCCATCTCTTTGCCTCTGATCATTTCTTATTATTTCACCCATAGGCTACAATCCCACAAGTTCTATCTCAATAGGAGAAAATTAAATCAAACCATTTCTCCACTTCTATAGATCAATATTTTGAAAATAAATATAATACTTGGTTTTAGTTTCTCTGGAAAGCTAACATTTAATTGCTAAGAACCCTGCATCTTTATTGTTAAGCTTGCATGGTTCACATCTAAATGATCCATAAGTAATCATTTCCTTTGGTATGTATCTACGTTTCAGCATATCTGCAATGATGTGTTCATTCAGAGTGTCTCAAAGTCATAATAGAGCAAAGCAATAAGAATAAATAAAGAAGAAGTTTGGGGGAAAATAAATGACAAAATAGCTCAATTAAACATAAACAAGAACAATAGAGAAAATGAGGGCAAAATATAATATTTAAGAATGGAGCTTTATGCTGGAAGGATGCTATCCCTATTATACATCTTGATTTCAGAAAGCATCCTTCCAGCCTAATACTCTCCACCAAAATGTCAAGTTATCTGTACATGTAGCTAAAATGCTGAAATTTGGGCTGCATGAGAAGAGAGTTCCATGGATTCAAGGATGGTTGATGTGCGTGAATAATGACTAAATATCCACCTAGAGGAAATATTTTTGTGCCATATCATGGGGCTTTGACCCTCCTCCTGTCTAATTAACATGCTGTAAGTTTTCTGTCTAAACGAAAACACACAAAGATATTTTTATCAGATATTCATAGAAAGCCAAATGTAGCATGACAGTGGATGGGTTCAATATTTAAGAACTATTTTCATGATTTGAAACAACAACAAAAAAAAGACAATAAATGTAAAATCTGGCGTTTAAATTCTCAAATTTTTTTTAAATTGCCCACATATAAAATGTAGAGATGTGCTTGGAGTAACTTTCTTATGAAAATTATCTGCTAAATTTGTTTAAGGATAAAATTGGTATGTGCCAATAATATAAACCAGCCTGAAGAAGACAGTGAACACTTGGGCTTTATTAGTCAAAAAAGAGGGTCCAGATTAATAATTTCAGAAAATTAAGGGCTCATAGTGTTGTAGTTTGGGCTCAATTTGGGATACTTATCACTAAGTGATCAAGAGGAACACTGACAACCAAGAATATATGATTTATATTTCAAAAACAGGACTGAGGTTCTGCATCATCTGCTCTGCCACAGTTTTTCCCCAGAATTTCTTAGAAACCATCAACAAAAGCAATTTATTTCTTCTTCACTTCTATTTATTCAGAAAAACAAAAAGAAGGAAATAGGGGGTGGTATTGGCTTTTCCTCTTAATAGTTAACATATTCAGTAATATGAAAGGTCAGGTCGGAGATGTCCACAAAAATGGATGTGAGAATCACCTTTAAGGCTGCTGCATTCTGAAAACAGCTTTTCAGAGAACTTCATCTCCTGCTACATCTAATGAATGGAATGAGCAACCTGCAATGTCTTCGCTTACCCAAGGACAGAGGTGTGGAGGGAGCCTATAATTCTCCACTTGTCTTGGTATTCTGGGGCCCCCCCACACACATAACTAAAGGGATGGTTTTACATGGTATCACAGACTCTTTTGCTGTTGTTGTTTTTGGCATGGTGTATCATAATACTTCTCCAAGAAAAATATGTCATTCTGGCATAAGGATTAGTTTCAGCTGACAGCAATTGAGAAAAAGCAAGCACATGATGAACTCTCCGCTCTTCTTTATCTACCTGAAAACAGGTCATAAATTTCCTTGTGAAAGTGTTTCCCAAACCCCGCAATTCCCATATCAGAGATATGGAAATAATAATAATAACCTTATCACCAGAGATGAGATAGTATCAAGAAAAAGTCTATATAAACAAACTCCAAAAGTATGCTTTGGAGAAAAGACAACTTTTTAAACAAATGGTGCTGGGAAAACAGATTATCCCTATGTAAAAGAATGAAACTAGATTCTTCTCTCTTGTCCTGCACAAAAATCAACTCAAAATGGATCAAAGACCTAGAAATTAGACCAGAAACTATGGAAGAACTCCTAGAATAAAACATAGGGTCATCACTCCAGCATATAGGCACAGGCAACAACTTTCTCAGTAGGACCCCTAAAACTGAGGAAGCTGGAGAGGAAAAATGAAAAGAAAGCTGGAGGGTGGGGATCTCATGAAAATCAAAGGGAGATCAGTAGAGAAAAGGGACCAATTGATCGGATGCAGGAAGGTAGGGAGGAAGTGTTAGGGAGAAATATAAGTTAAATTATATTGTTACATTGCATGCACAAATATGTTACAATGAATACCATCATTATATGCAACTATAATGCACCAAATTATAATTGGAGGGAAAAAAGAAAGAGTCTGTATAACAAACTTTGTATCTTAAACTTGTCTACCATTAGTTGCTCCTATATATTATAGGAAAGCCAATGCCATCCTATAAATCACCTCCACCAGAAGATCAAATTTCCTGCCCTGTGTCTTGACACTTCATTTAAATGTAGCCACTTTTCTCCTAATGGTATAAAAACCTACAAACCCACCTGTTTCTTTGGGAGCTCTCTCTTCTTGCTACAAAATAGCCCTGCCCCCACCATCCCCCACAATGTAAAACTTTTTTTTTTTTTTTGGTGCCAGGGATTAAACTCAAGGGCACTAGACCACTGAGCCACATCCCAGCCCTATTTTGTGTTTTATTTAGAGACAGGGTTTCAGTGAGTTGCTTTAGTGCCTCGCCTTTTCTGAGGCTGGCTTTGAACTCAAAATCCTCCTGTGTCAGCCTCCCCAGCTGTTGGGATTACAGGCATGCACCACCATGCACAGCTATGTATAACTTTTAACATGGAATATAATTGTTATTTCCTCCTGTGAGCCTGTCTGTTGTCAGTTTAATTAACAGACACAAAGAACTTAAGAAATTGTATAACTAATTTAAAAAATTTTAAAAAAAGATGTTGACCCAGTGACCTAGTAAGGTGGAAAATGTGCCTACACTGTAACCCAGAAATTGTTTCTAGGTATATAGACTGGAGACACTTGCACATGCTTACCATGAAGCCTGGAAAGTATATTTATTTCCACATTGCCTGCAAGAGTGAAAAGCAGCAAAGAAAAACAAATTCTGGTGTGTTCACAAGGTAGAATAAAATGAATGAACCAGATCCTTATACAATAGTTTTATTTAACAACCATTGATGTTGTACTCCTCTTAAGCATAAATTTGTACAATGTAAATATCACATATATTCTTATTAGTACAGATAAATTTCCTCAGTATAATTTTACTCCCACAACAATTCATACTCATAAACTATATTTCCATGGCATTCTTGAAGTACAAGTCATTATAAAATGTATCGGGTTATTAAAAAGAAAGTGAGATTACAAGCTAGAGATTTCCCTCTAAAACTGTATTCAAAATAGAGGTTACAAAAGAAGAAAATGTGAATGGAGAAAAATTAGGGTAGATATAGCTCTTAAAACTGATGAGAGACTCTGAAGGAAGAAGAAATAATCATATTCCCATTGTAACAAGTAATGAACAGGAATGACAATAGCAGAAATTTCTATTCAATGTCAGAAGAATTTTCTGCAATGAAAGAACTTCAGCCAAAATAGCAAGTTCTGGGCAATGGAACAATTCAAGCAAGCATTGGGTAATCCTTTCATGGTATTGTAAGAAAAGATAAAACTCAAGGGACTCGAGGATGACCAGAGATATGAAGAAATTTCCAATATTTAATGGTCTGTGATCTCTGATTTTTACAGAGCACAATAAAAATGTTTAAAATGTGGACATCATAAGAAGAAAAACGGTAAGATTTTGATGCCTACTTTTACAACTACTGCTGAAAAGTTAAATGATAGGAGTATTGTACAGGCAGTAGGCTCTGGCACACCTTTCATAGGTTGTAAGAGCATTTAACTTCCAGAAAGAAGACAAATTAATGAAACATACTGACTGCTTAGACCCCAGCAGACCAGGCCAAACCAAACTGGACATGATAATGCCACATAATCAATGTGAAACTTTAAGGAAGCAAGCAGATCCCCAAAACAGAACATGTTTTTTTTTCTCAAAGCCAGAAGATTCACAGTAATCACTCAGGAAGGGGGACTGGGGGAGGCCAGTCTGGAGTCAGTATAATAAGGAAGCCCCTTCTGCTTTAACCCTTAGGAGAAAAGTGACCTATAGTAACCGGATGTTTTATGTTGTTCTGTTTTCTTGTTATCATCTATCTCAACTCATCATTCTGTTATGCACAGCAGAGTACACATTCTATTTTATAGAAAGAAACACTGCCCAATTTTTTTTTAATTTTTTAATAAATTTTTTAGTTGTATGGACATAATATCTTAATTTTTAAAAATATTTTTAGTTGTCATGGACCTTTATTTTATTTATTTATATGCAGTGCTGAGAATCAAACCCAGTGCCTCACACATGCCAGTCAAGTGCTCTACCACTGAGCCACAACCCCAGTCCCTTTTATTTTATATTTATGTGGTGCTGAGGATTGAACCCAGGGCCTCACACTTGCAAGTCAAGCACTCTACCACTGAGCTACAACCCCAGCCCATACCCTGCCCAATTTTAAAATAACTAAATAAACCAAAGGAGAGCTTTAAACTAAGTTTCTTATAATTTGTCTTTTCACTCATTTCTATTTCCTTGTATTTCTACTACTTAATATAGTGTGAGACTTAGTACATGTGTATTATTAATATTATTGTTGTAAAAAAGGGAAGGAAGAGAGAGAACAGATAACATTAATTCCAAATAAAATTATTAAATTTCAAAGATGCCCAACATCACTAGACATTAGATCTATACAAATCAAAACCTTAATGAGATAGCAATTTGCACCCATTATGATGACTATTATAAAGGAAGAGGTGGGGAGGGAGAGAAAGTGAAGGAAGTAAAGGGAAGAAGGAAGAAGGAAAGGTTGTCATATAGGAAGAAATCGGAATCCTTATACATTGCTGGTGGGAAGACAAAATGATGCAGCTGCCATGGAAAACAATATGGCAATTCATCAAAAAAATAATAACAGAATTACCATATGATCTAGCATTTCACTTCGGGATATACACGTAAAAGAATTGAAAGCAGGTTCTCCAATAGATATTTGTCTACTTATGTTCACAGAAGAATTTTCCTCAATAGCTGAAAAGTGGAAACAATTCAAGTGTCCATTTGGTAGGATGGTGGTTGCCAGAAACTGTGAGGACATGGTAATGAAGAGTTCATGTCTGATGGGTATGGATTTCAAGTGGGGAAGATGGAAAATTCTGGAAATGGAGGATGATGATGTTTGCACATGTCATGTGAATGTATTTAATGCCACAAAACATGGAATGATTAAAATAGTAAATTTTATATCATGTATTTTTACCACAATAAGAAAATATGGGATCACAGTCTCTGGAAACCACCATTCTACTTTCTATCTCTATGAATTTGACTGATCTAGGAAACTCATATAAATGGAATTATATATTATTTGTCCTTCTGTATCTGGTTTATTCCATTTGTTTGGAATGGCATATATTACATTAATACATATTATGCTGTTATTTAATGTGCCATAGACTACTATTATTAATAAAAACTCTATTTGTAATATTGTCTTTTATAAAATAATAGAGTCAAAATTAAGTTTATCTCTGAATTAAGTGGATATGTCTGTGGCCAGAGACTATCTATTTGAATTTTACTGCTAAAAACCTTACAAAAATCAGAGCTTTTAAAAATAAGGAGTGTAAATAAAAATAGTACCCTAAAGGCAACCATCTGAAGCCTGGAGTTGTAGCCAGTTCTATGGGACTCTGAGTTCAATAATCTTCCCCCTCACCCCAGATCGTTGGATGTTGGTATTATAAATTTTAAAAACTGTTTAGAATTTTTAGTGATTTTTAAGTTATGAGTCTTCAATGTTAAATTTTATAGAGTATGCCAACCTTGACTGATTGCAAAATAAATAATCCACTAATAAAAGGTCTGCATTATTATCACCCTTAACCTTTACAAATTTCTGAGGCAGGGTTTCCTTTTGTGGTGAAATGTTAAGGCATAAACATCAAAAGATAGTAACAACAAATATCATTTGTAGTGTGTAAGGTGGGATTTCACAGCTTAAGTATAACTCCTTAAACAAAGGGAAAACACTACAAGATACAAGCACAGACAATGGTTTCCTGAATAGAACTCCAGTAGCTTATTAAGAAAACTCAAGAATTGACAAATAGTATAGTATCAAATTAAAAAGCTTCTTCATAGCAAAGAAAACAGTTCACAGAATGAAGAGCATACAGAATAGGAGGAAATATGGGTAACTGTTCATCTGAGAGAAGAGTAATATCCAGAATATAGAAAGAACTCAAAAAACTTAATATCAAAAGAACAAGTAATCCAAATAAAAATGGGCAAATGATTTGAACAATTCTCAAAAGAAGTAAAAATGGCCAATAAATATATGAAAAACTGGTCAACATCTTTGGCCATCAGAGAAATGCAAACCAGACCTTGAGTTTTCACCTCAACGCAGTCAAAATGAATATTATTTTTAAAAAGTGGTTAGGAAAAAAGAGGACTCTTATACATTGTTTTTGGGAATATAAACTACTATAACCACTATGGAAATTAGCATGGAGATTCCTCAAAAATCTAATAGAACAATCATGTGATCCAGCATCAGTCCTGAGTATTTATCCAAAGGAAATAAAGTCAGCATACAAAAGAGATGCTTGAATAACTAAATGAGTTATGAAATCAGCCTGGATGTCTGTCAACCAATGAATGAATTTTTTTAAAAAAAATGTACATATACACAATGGAGTATCATTCAGCCATAAAGAAAAAATGAAATCATGCCATTTGCAGGAAAATGGATAGAACTGGAGATTATCTGATTTAAAAAAAAAAAAAAAGCCAGACACAGGAACTATTAGGGAAGTGGAAAATGATGCGCAGGGAAGGATAGGGGAGGGGAAGAGAAGGTAGGGAGTGTGAATACAAAACATGATTATATGCATGTATGGAAATGTCACAGTGGAACCCGTTAATTTGTACAAGTAATACGACCTAATATTTATAACTTTAAAAATGTAATTCCTTGTTGAAAAAAAAAATACGTTCTTCTGAGTTGCTTAAGGGCCCTTTCAGATGTTAAGAATGTGCTTATGTAAACAAAACAAATATGAAAAGTGGCCAAAGGACCTAAACCAAATCTGCAACTGAAGTCTTGGAAGGAAGAAGAAAAATCAAGTAAGTTTGGCTAGATAAAGGAGTGGGTAATATAACTACAAATTTACACTCCTCAGATAAGAACCAAGGCAGGGTTAAGAGGTTTTGTTTTTCAGGGATCAATAGACATATGAGAGCAGCTGTAGACAGGAAAAATAGATTCCCTGGGAGAGGATGAGGTCGGAAGAGAGGTATGTTTACATTTCAGTGTAATGCCAGACAGGACAGTCCCCCTGGCACTATGAACCTATGACTATAGATTGTAAAGCTCATAGAAACTGCAAAAATCTCCTTTGGTTTACAAGCAGGAAACACTGAAAGAAACAGAGAAAATAATTTCTTTTCATATTCTCTCTAAAGAAATACTTAAAATATAAGGGAAAAAAATTCTTTCTCCAATGTAACAAAATAGATTGTCTATGACCTTATAATGTGATTAAGTCTATTGGTGCTGATCAGCAAGGTGACAATTACATGGTGCTTTTCATTTTCTAAGTGCTTTACAAGTACTGTATTAACTAATTAACGACGGAAAACCTGGTGTTTCTTTGAAAAGACTGCTGTTGCTACTTTTTTCCCCTTTTAGATGAACTTTTTTTTTTTTAATCTTGAGATACAACATGCACACAATGGGTGATATTTAAATTTTTCAAACTAATGATTATGGCAAGCAGTTCATTTTCCTAGTACTTCCAGAGTTGAATTACGATTAAAAAGGGTATAGGCAAGCTATCTAAAAGGAGAAAGAGCTCTACTCTGGCTCATAAAAGACCATCTGGTAAGAACCAATGGGCCCTCTAAATGGTGTAAAGGAGGCAGCATGAAGCTGCTTACTGTTGGCCAATGGCTTCCACATCCTCTAGAAGCTGATGGCTTCTATCTCCCTCTGAAGAGTGAAAATTGAGATTTTCTTCTTTATCTCTAACAGTTTTAAAATTAGTGATCACCAAGCTTTTATCAAAAGAACACTGGAGCGGGGGATATGGCTCAGGGGTAGAGTGTGTACCTAGCCTGTGTGAAGCGGGGGTTTGATCCCCAGTGCTGGGAGGTTGGGGGAGGAAGAATATTGGAATAATACAGTGTATTCCCTTTGAATCAAAAAGTCCTACAAAAGTCTCTCAAAGAGCTTTTAAGAATGTGCATTAAGCCAGGTGCAGTGGAACACACCTGTAATCCCAGCAGTTCAGGAGGTTGAGGCAGGAGGATCACAAAAGCCAGCCTCAGCAACTTAGCAAGGCACTTAGCAAATCAGTGAAATCTTGTCTCTAAATTAAATACAAAATAGGGCTGGAGATGTGCCTCAGTGGTTAAGTGCCCCTGAGTTCAATCCTTGGTACAAAAAAAAAAAAAAAAAGAATTTGCATTAGGATATAATTCAGATACTATTCGTTCATTCCACCAAAATACATTAAGTACCTAATATGAACAAAGTCCTCTAAGGAGGGTGGGGCTTGCTTAGAGTCAGGGTAAGCATCTCTCCAATCACAACTCAAGAGCTGGGAGGTTATCATAGCTATGGGTTCTCCCTTTCTCTGCCCATAGAATCCTTGTCTGCCAAGGCCAGGTTCAAACCCCCAGTCCAGAGGAGAACAGCATGAGCCACAAAAACAATCTGTAGCCTGTGTTTAGCTCTGCAGATACAGCTTAGGAAGGTTATCCACCTCCTCTGGACCTCTGTTTCTTCATATGTAAAATGAGAATGATAATATTTTGATGACTGGATAAGCAAAAGCCTTCAGAGAAAGTAGAGATGGCTTTGTTCCTCTGATTTTGTAAAATGCTTTTCCATTTGTATTGCTAATGTGGTTTCTTCTACTGAAATGACTGAGGTTTCTGGACAAATTATAATTAATAACTTCTATGCACACTTACTGTAAATATTAAATAAAATAATGTAAGAAAAATGTCTCCCCAGTGCTACAGTATATATAATTTATAGGATTTGGAGCATGGTAGACTGACAGAAATCCTGATTACGGCAGTTAGTGAGTAGGAGCCATGTATCATGCCTTATTGACCTCCTATGGCATCATTCTGAATGCATACATAAGCGTACATTAAATTTTTGTTTACTGATGTTGACCCACTAGACAGTCAAGAAAAATAGATATGTGAACAGGAACACACATATACATACACACATGATTTATTTGCCTCCCTCCACCTATATAGTAACAAGCAGTTTATGCCCAGCTTTGGAGATCTTCCTGGGTAAAATTAATCCCCAAAATTACTAGAGAAAAAAGTTAACTTTAATACCTTCATCTCTTTCATTTCTAATATTCACATATCATCAACTCCAAAAAATCAATTCCTATGAGTAGTATCAGACTTATTATTTTCCTTGTAACCTGTGCTTTAAGAATACAGATATGGTAAGCTCTCGACACCTAATAAAATCTGTCTCAGGTTATTTATATATTATCCCAATTCAAATATCTAAGGAATATTATTCCTGATCTCTGTTTGTGTGCCCTTTAATAATTTAGTACAAAGGTCACAAAGGCAACGATTGTGATTCTAGTAAATATTTTCTTAGAATGGTTCTTTTATTTTTTCATTCTTCCCAGTCATCCTTTAATCAAAATGAGACCTGAGCAAATACGCACAAATTCTAATTTGTTCTCTCCAGACAAATTTTAAATCCCTCTTGCCTATTTCTAACTTTGTTATTTATATTTATGATAAAATATTAGCTATATTTATATACATCTAGAAAAGAGCAATTGCAAAAATTTATCAAGAATTCTCTTCAGAAAACTGTTCTCATAATAAGCACAAATTGTTAACATCTATCACCATATTATATAATCACATAAAAGCCTTTCCTAGCCTCATCCCCATAAGGTATCTCTCTATTACATTATGATGATAAATGGCAAAATGTTTTGCATGACACTTAGCCATTACAGAATTCTACAGGGAATGCTAGACTGCTACCAGAGCTTTCTTATAAGGAGCTACGGCTCAAAGTCAGCATCATATCCTTAGATCAACTGATCATTTTCTTTTGCAATATTTATTCCCAGCAAAACAATTTACAACTAAATACAACCATATCATAAGATGAACAGAAACAGAAACCAGGAGTAAATACACAGGTGTAGGCTGGAAAAGATGATGGCTAAGTTCAGCTTGAAGATGAATGTAATGCTTTGATTTAGGTGAGGAAAGTCATGATATTTTATCCAGTAATTCAGTAAATTCACAATTATACCTCATGATTTGCTATGAGTAATTAGAATTCAGAGATAAAGCCCAAATTTACATTAGCCAAGAGTTAAATCCCAAGCATCCTTTACTACTTTAAAGAAGTATTACCTCTGGGTAAATACAAGTGTTGAATAATATGTCTCTAGACCTTTCTCCTATTTTCTTCTACTCTCAGATTAGCTGCTAAATCATCATTAGTTCTTTTCTGTAAGATATTATGTTTTAAGGTAGTGCAACATAGTATCATTATGCATTTTTGTTACATTAACCAACAATACATTTTGTTAAAACAAAACATTTTATATATTCTTTTTAAGAAATATTCGATGGGTCTTTGTTAAAAGATTTTTAAATTTTATAATTTAAGAGTAAAAATCACAAGCACTCATAATATTTTTATCTTTAGGAAAGTTTCTTTCACCATCAGATAATTTTCCAGAGCTCTTATTTATGAAGAGCAGCAGAATAGATAACACCAAAATACGGCACTTTGGCACAAGGATTATCTTGAGCTGAAGACAATTGAGAAGAAGCAAATATAAGAAAAGCACCCTGACCCCACCCCCTATTCATAACATACAAGCAGTTCATAAATTTATAAGGTATCCCTCCTCTTTCTACCAGGAAGGATAAAGGTTGATCACCAAAGAGGGAAATGTTAGTCTAGAGCTGATGTCAGAGGAATCTACATAATGAACTATACTAATTAACCTTTGCCCACCATTAGTTTCCCATTTTTCGCCTTCCCACAATTTGCTGCCCCATGAAATTCAATGTCCTTTTTCTTTGTCATTTCTCTAAAACTTATTGTTCTTTGTTAAAGATGCTATATAAGTCAGTCCTCTAAGCCACCTCTTTGAAAGATACTCATTCCATGCATATCTCCCATTTATATATGAAATATACATGTTACTTAACTTACCTTTTTTTCTTGTTAGTCTATCTTTTGTTGCAGGAAGACCTAGCTAATAACTAGGAAGACTAGAAGAAAATCTTTCCCCTTGGACTTATATTCTCGAAAATAACAATTATGATAATAAACATTTATTGGGTCTTTAATCTATTGCAACTATTAGGCTGAACACCCTGTATCCATTCTTCATTTGACCTAAGCAAGTAATATTACCATCTCCATTTCATCATGTTGGCTTACTGGTAGCCAGACAGGCTAGATAAGTTTCCCAGGTTCACCCAGGTGCTCAGAGACAGAACTCCCCAGAGTGGAATGGTGATTTTCCTACCACTGGGCTCTTTTCTATGCTTGCCGATTGTTTTATTAGGCTTCTTGTTGGTTAAGCAATGGGGTTATATCCCAATAAACTCATCATATGTCAAAAATAATGTAAATGAAAAATGTTTCCAATACACCTAATCTACCTAACATTACAGCTTAGAAACAGTACATTGTGGAGTACCAGTTCTTTGCCCCTATGGTCACACAGCTTCAACTTGTTGCCACTACTGAGCATCATGGGAGAGTATTGTACTGCATATCACTAGCCAAGGAAATGTGAAAATTCAAATTTTAAAGTGCAATTTCTACTGAATGCTTGTCACTTTTCACCACTCTAAAATTGAAAAATTTTTAATTGGACCATAGAAGTCAGGGACCAGATATGTATTATATACATATATATTAGCATATATATGGCTTATTATATACATACATAGCATATATATGGTATATACATACATGCATCTATTTGTACTATATGTGTGTATATATAGATATAGATAATAAATATAGATAAATATAGATGCAGATACACCAAAGTGTCAGGAAAAGGTACCCTCCAGAGGAGTAATTGGTGGCATCCACCATGAGAACTCAATGTTATTTCCTTGTCTTAACATAGAATATGTTAATATCAACAGCAAAAGTCCTAATCCTGTCCTGACTGTAAATAACCAGTGTGAGTATCCAGTGTGAGTACTCCACCAATATGTCTAAGAACTCAAATTAATTCCACTAGACTTTCAGAGCCTGTTGTCCTGCTTCTCACCCTCCAGCCCTAAAAGCCATCTCACCCTGGAGCCATCTCAAGACAGAAGGAAAAGCAAGGGTCTGGCAACCGTGAGAGGATGAAGATGGTTTGCAAACATGATGAGGGACAGGAAAAGAGTAGAGGACCAGGAGAGGTAGAGAAAACTCGAGACCTTCAGGCAAGGAGAAGAGAAAGACAGGAGTTTGGAGGCCAGGAAAGAAAGGTTACCCAGGTCTCTGAAAAATAAATAAATAAATAAATAAATAAATAAATAAATAAATAAATAAATAAGGCATGTTTCAGAAACCACAGCTGTTATACTCTCCAGAGGAAACAAATCCAGTGTTTTTACATCGTCCCCAATGCCCTATCCTTTCTCCTCTTTTCCCTTAGCATCCTCCTATCATATCCTTCCTGTAATCATCTAGTCTCAGCCTTCCTCTTTCCAATCAGGGTTGATCAGTCTACCTGCAAACCTATTTTCCCAGCCAGAAAAGAAAGGAAAGAAGGAGGCTGTGATCAGGATTCTGTGGCACTAGTGAACTGGCAAAGGGACTTCTACTTCTCCAGAGCTGACTGAAGCAATCTCCAAAAGCAGGAGAGCATGCAGAATAAAGACACAAGCCACAAGTAAGAGCAAAGCCTGAATTTTTTGCGGGGGCTATTACAATGGTGGAGTAGAGGCCGACTGCAGATCCCATCTTCTTCACAATTGGGAAACAAAAAGTTAGAGAACAGCTACTGTACAAGGTGGGTGACAGAGGGAATGCAATGAGGCACACAATATGAGACTGTCAGACGCTTCCAGAAGCTCAGAAATTCTGCTTCCTGGAACAAAAAGCCAGAAAATGTTATCAGTCCTTAACCTGCACCCACAGTTTTGGGGCCAGTCTGCGGGGAAGGGCTGACAGAGAAAGGCAAGGCTTGACAAGTCCACCTCAGAAACAGTGGTAGAAGATAAAGACTGAATTAAGCTGCGGCAGGAGCTGAGAAGTGGACTAACATGTGAGAACTTGTTGCTTTTCTCAGTTTTTTGGTAGTGACCTACGGTGGGCAGCCATTTTATGAAGACCTGCCTAAGCATGCAGCTCTGGGAAGGATGAAATTCCTATAGCTTCATCCGACCTACATATAGTAGCAAACATTTTCATGGGAAATGCCTTTGAACTGGTCCAACAAAGTGACTTTCATAGTGAGATTGAAAGACCCGAGCTAAATAAACTCCATGACAGGTTTCAGACCCTCCAGAAAGACTAGTAGGCCTGAGTTTAGATCCCAGGAAAAGCCACACATTGCTCAAGGCTAAAGCCACTCTCGGACCACCCTCAGAGCAGCCAATCAAAGGTTAAAAATTATATACCTAGCATTCTTGAGGTCTGAGTGAGAGTCTAGAAGAGTATAGATAGTTACTTTGTACAAACTAGCCAATCACTCACCACTTGCCCAAACCCCACGTGGACCCTTTGAACTCACCTATAGTTGGCCATTTTCAAAAGATTCTCTAAGGTCATGATTGGGTCCCACCAAATGTAATGAACACCCCCCAGATTCTGAATGGTCACTATTGTCACCATAGGTGCTGTACGACTGTAATTGGTGCTTGTGTAATGATGCAATGCATACGTCATGTCCACTGCCACCACCTGTCCCCTCCCCCTATAAAAACCTGCTCAGCCATTGTTCGGGCCGCACCTCCCTACCCGCTGTGTCGATGAAGGTGTGTGATCCCTGCTCGAGCTTGTAATAAAAAGACCCTTTTGTAATTGCATCGGGATCGGACTCCTGGTGGTCTCTGGTGGTCTCGTGAGCTTGGGCATTACAAGATCACTGTAAGCCAAAACTGCTGAGCCAAAGTAGTCCAGGCATACAGCTCCTTTACTGGACATGAAGAATTACACCCACCACAGCCCAGCACAGTTTAATCTGTCCAAATAGGGGGGCATCAAACACCAGAAATTACTGAGGAACTTTCAGAGCCACTTCGGCATGCCAGAGAAGACAGGGAGAGCTCTGTACTGATAGCCTCAGTGCGGCATTTTCTGCTAGGCTCACAAAGCCACTCTTGGATCCAGGGAGAGATGTGACACTGAGCCACAATCTGGGGCCAATTCCTCAGACCTCCTAGAGACATCATAGCGTCCAGACATGCCATGGAACTGCTGGAGCTGCCTAGGTTCTCACCAGAGGATGGCAGGACAAGATATGTGTGGTTAGGCACCATAGACTGTGCTCTGCACAGCATTTGAAGGCAAATGCTAAGCCACATGGGGGAAAAAGTTGGTGGGGTGGCTACCTTCATGCCCAGAGACACTCAGAGGACATGCAGCTGAGGCTTGGGAATTTACTATGTCTCCCAGTACCTGGCAGAATCCAAGTGCAAAAGTCCAGTAAGAAATTTCTCCATCTCAAGTACTTCAGCAAGGAGTAATTTTAGACTGTTTAATGTTAGTTTATGGTTTATTTAGTATTGTCTTCTCTGTCGATTTGATAGGTTTCCCCTCAATATTTGGCATTGTTTACTTCAATTCAATTTTACATATTTTTCCTTTTATTAATGTTGTAATGTTTTAGTGGGATTTACTCTATCTTTATTCTTACTTTTCTTTTTATACTCTCTCCTCTTTTTTCTCTTCTTCTCACTTCATGGAGCACTACTCCCCATTACCACTTTTGGACTAGTGGAGCCATGGTGACTACTTTTAATAAGTTTTTATGGTTTGTTAGTACATGGATTGCTCTTCAGTGGCCACAGTTACTGGTGATTACTATCTCCTCTCAAAGGGGTAATAGGGATTGATCAGACCACCGTGAATACATTGAGAATTTTGATGCTGATATATCCCCCACCCAAGGCACATAATGAAAAAGAATAGTTCACTGAAAAGACCCTCACATGAGAGTGGAAGACTTATTTACCCTAGCATATTTGCAAATTTCAGCATAGTGATACAGGTAACATGAGGTAACAAGATAATAAGACACCTCCAAAAGTTCATATCCCTGCAATCACAAGACCCAGAGATACTGAAGTGGAGGAAATGCCAAGAGCTCAAAAAGTTGATGGTTAGAATTATTGTATTAAATGAAGATCTAAGGAATAAACTGAAGGAAGAAATATAGGATATGAAAGAACATTTCAAAAAAGAGAGAGATTTTGAAAAAGAAATAAACAAATCTTGAAAATGAAAAATTAAATACAAAACTGAGCGGAAAGACTAACTAATGAATTAAATCAGGCAGAAGAAAGAATATCAGGCAGGGTTTGAAGACAAAGTAAATGAATTAGAGTATTCAGACAGTAATTTTAAAAAAAGAAACTATGAAGTGAATGTTATAAAAGCTTTGGGAAGGTGCTGGGGTTGTAGTTCAGTGGTGGAGCACTTGCCTAGCATTTGTGAGGCACTGGGTTTGATCCTCAGCACCACATACAAATAAATAAAGATATTATGTCCATCTACAACTAAAAAAAAATTTTTTTAAATAAGTAAATAAATAAATAAATAATTGCATCCATCTAAAAATATATATTTAAAAAAAGAAAAAACTTTGGAAAAACATCAAAAAGCTAAACTTGCGACTCACAGGTCTTGAGGAAGGAGATGAGATACAAAATAAGACTATAGAATTAAATAATGGCAGAAAATGCAACTGAATAACAGCAGCAAATTTCCCCAATCTTGGGAAAGAAATGGACATGCAGGCACTAGAAGTATTTATATCTCCAAATAGACAGGATCAGAAAGGACATTCCATCCACAGTGGAAGATAAAAAGTGAGAATATATGTACAAAGTACATAGCATAAAACCTGAAACCCGATCATTGCTCAGAATACATGGGTTCTCACCACACTTCCACTAGTCAGAGGGCACATTCTAATTGCTAATGAGCTAACAGGCTCATCTTCCTAGACAAGGGATCTAGGACCAACTTCATGACCTAGCACAGGCCACTTCTAAGGTCTCTCCTGTCAGATGAATTTCCCAGAAATTGGGTTCATGTCATTTGATAGGACAAAACACCATGAGATGAAAACAATGAGATGGGTCTTATGGGACAGACAAAATTAACCAAGAAATTTCCTTGCTTTGAAGAGTACAAATTAACTGGATCTTCACATGCAAAAGAATGAAATGGACCCCTATCCTACACCATACACAAAAACCAACTCAAAAATGCATTAAAGATTTAATTATTAGTCCTGAAGGCATAAAACCCCTAAACACAGAGGGAAATCTCCTTGATATTGATCGTGGCAATAATTTTTTGGATATGATACCAAAAGCACAGATAACAAAAGAAAAATTGTAGGACTACCTCAAATCTAAAAGTTTCTGCACAGCAAAACAGACAATCAGAAAAATTAAAAGGCAACTCACAAAATGAAATAAAATATTTGTACACCATAAATCCAATAAAGAGTTAGGGTACAAAATATAGAATGAACTCATACAACCCCATAGCAAAATATAAATAAATAACCTTATTTTTAAATGGGCATAAAGACTTGAACATGTACTGTTCCAAAAAAGACATACAAATGACCAAAAGGTATATAAAAAGGTGTTCAACATCACTAATCATCTGGGAAATGCAAATTAAAATCATGGTGAGATGTCACCTCACACCTGTTAGGATGGCCATCATCAAAAAGGCAAGAGATAACAAGTATTGGTAAGGTTTTGGAAAAAAGAGAACTCTTATTCACAGTGGTAAGAAGGTAAATTGGTATAGCTGTTGAGGAAAATAGTATGGAGGGTTCTCAGAAAATTAAAAATATAACTGCCTTATGACTCAGCAATCCTACTTCTGTGTATATATCCAAAGGAAATCAAACCACTGTCTTGAAGAGATACCTGTACTCTTATGTTCGTGGCAGCATTAGTTAGAGTATACAGCAAAGATATGGGGAAAAAAACCTGAGTGTCTATCAATGATACATGGATAAAGAAAATGTGAGGTCTTGGGCTATAGCTCAATAGTAGAGTGCTTGCCTAGCATGCTCAAGTGCATGGATTCAATCCCCAGCACTGTAAAAAAAGAAAAGGAAAATGAGAAAAAGGGAAGGAAAAGAAAAGGCTAGATATTTATATTACATAAAAAAATTGTTATGTAAATATTATTTGTTCTTAAAAAAAGAGGAAATCTTGCCATTTGCAACCACAGAGATGAACCTGAAAAACATCTCACTCAGTGAAATAAACCAAGCACAGAAAGATAAATACTTTGCAATAGCACTTATAAGCAGAATCTAAAAACAAACTAACAGAGAACAAAACGGTGGTTACCAGGGGCTGGAAGATGGAGGAAAATGGGAGATGTTGGTCAGTTCTAAAGATTGAATGTACAGAATGGTGGCTAAGGCTAACACTATAGTTTATACTTGAAATTTGCTAAGAGAGTAGATCTTACGTATTCTCACCTCAAAAAAAGTGACTTACCTTTTTATCTAAACTGTGATAGATATGCTAATTAGCTCAAGTCTGATCATTGTTTCATAATGTATAAATACCAAAACATCACTTTGAACTGCTTAAATATGTACAATTTTATTTGTCAATCATACCTCAGTAAAACAAAAAAAATAAAATAAAATAAAATCTATTTTTTAAAAAGAGTACAAGTTTAGAGAAATCAAAAATAGAGACTAGCTGGGGGGAATGAATTTGTAAGGTTCCTTATCATACATTGAACATGTGCATCACCAAGATATCATTTTCAGTTTCCAGTAGTCACCACAAAAATTACCCAAACATCATGGCTATTTGATAGCAGCCCAGCACTTCCTGCAAGAGATCGCTGTGTTAATCTGCATGTGCTCCTGTTTCACAAGTAACAATCCCAGAGGGACAAAGAAGCCAAATGGCTCAGCATAAGGCCAGAGCATATGTCTGTTTTGGAAGTTCTGATACATTAGTTTCTTATTCTATATCTTTAGAGATATACATTCTTGAGAAAAACTTTTATTAATCACAATTTAAATGCCCTCCCATCCATCACTCACCTCCATGTCGTTATCATGAGGTAATCTCACTTCATCTGCACCCTGCTCTTTTCCTCACAAAATGGATGAATTGAAAGCAAATCCCAAACGACATCTCATTCCTAAATATTTTAGTATGTATCTACACAAAATAGGATTCTTTTTCTACATAATCAAATAAAATTAAAAATGCAGTGGCACATGCCTATAATCCCAGCAGCTCCGGAGGCTAAGGCAGGAAGATTGTGAGTTCAATGCCAGCCTCAGTGCCATCCCTCAGGGGATGTGGCTTAGTGGTTGAGCGCCTCTGAGTTCAATCCCTGGTACAAAAAAAAAAAAAAATAACCATTCCTTAATATCAACATAAGTAACTCTTCCTTAATATCAACAACTTCCCCAATTGTTTTTTTCTTTTTAGTGGTGCTGGCTATTGAACCCAGGGCCTTGTGCATGTTAAGCAAGCACTCTACCACTGAGATACACCCCAGCCCTTTGTAATTTTTAATGTATAAGTTTTACAGATAGTTTGTTCTAAACCCATAGCTTTGAAAAATAGATCTCTTAAATCTCTTTTAATCTATAGGTTTCTCCTCCCTCTTTTTTCCCCACCTGTGCCATTAAGTTGTGGAAGATACTGGGTCCTTTGTCCTATAGATTTCCCCACACTCTGGATTACTGACTGCATTAATCCAGGGACCAGTTTAACATGTCTGTATGAACCGGAAGTTAAATCTAGAAGGCCTGATCAGATTTACAATGAATTTTTTACAATAACATATGTGGTGCTAGAGACATGGTATCTGGTTATCCCTCTTCCTGTGAGAGACAACCAGTGAAGCCATATGTTATCAGTCTTATTGATCCATTGTAGACTTGCTGTCCTAGTTTTGGTTCCTCCAAATAGAGTCTAGAACAAGAACTTGGGTGCAGGAGGTTTATTTGAGAAATAATCCCAGGAAACAGTAGCTATGGATCAGGGAAGACAGAAAAAGCAACAAAAATATGCATGAACAATTCGACCATGACCTCCTGAGAAGCACAAAGACCTCTAAGAATTGTCCACCTGGAAAACAGGAGGCAACAGCTTTTGTCCATTGATTCGCATCTTTTGGGTGAAGTTTGCCCATAGGAACATTAACTATTCCACTCTCTGGGCTGAATGAGAATATGGGAGCCAGAGGACCTCAAGGGTCCATGTGCATTGAGGCAAGGTGCTGATAGTGGAAGAGAAATCTAAGTGCAACATATCTGTCCACCAGAGCCCAGGCTAAAACCTGAGGTTTTCCAGGGGGATGATGCACAAGCATCAGAGACATCTACCTAGACCCCATCAGTCATTCTCAAATGCTAATGTTTTTAGCAGCCAGGAATGACCACTACCTAGATGCAATCAAATTGGCATAATTTATTTAATAAATTTAATTTGTTAGCTGGTATCCTTTAAGAAAAATAATTTCCCAAACCAACAATTTGGTTTCTCTGAGGTTGAGTTTGTTCAGGCAAAGCAGAATAATTGCTTGAATTATTTCTCTTGATTAGTTTTCAGAATAAAATGACTAATGAATACTTTTTAAATTATCTTTATATATTTGTGAACTTTTAAATATATTTTATATGTTTCAGTCCATATACTAATTAGAGCCATGGTTAAGACCCCCTTAACTATGTTTTTTCTTTTCATGGTTTCAGTTACTCATGGTCAACATCAGTCCAAATATATCAATTTTTTTTTTTTTTTTTTTTTTTTGGTTCTGGGGATTGAACTCAGGACGCTCGACCACTGAGCCACATTCCCAGCCCTATTTTGTATTTTATTTAGAGATAGGGTCTCACTGAGTTGCTAAGCACCTCACTTTTGCTGAGGCTGTCTTTGAACTCATGATCCTCCTGCCCCAGCCTCCCGAGCTGCTGGGATCACAGGCATGCACCACAACGCTGGCTCAATATTTGTTTCGATTCTTTCAAGGGAAACCACATTCACTTAACTTTTAGCGCAGTATATTGTTATAATTATTCTTATTTTTTAGTGGTTACTGTTACTAATCTGTTACTGTGCCTAATTTATAAGTTAAATGTTATTAAAGGCATGTAGGCATGGGGGAAAAACATAGTATATACTGGGGATCAGTACAATCTGCTGTTTCTTAGAATGTATTCCCCACAGCTAAAGAGAGATCATTGTTTCTTCTTTCATATTCAAATTGCCCCATCTTTGATTAGTGAGGGTCCCTCAAATTGTCTCCTGAGTCCTTTGACATGACTCTTTTTTTAATTTTAATTTTAATTTTTTTATTTTTTGGTGCTGGGGATTGAACTCAGGGGCACTCGACCACTGAGCCACATCCCCAGCCCTATTTTGTGTTTTATGTAGAGACAGGGTCTCACTGAGTTGCTTAGCGCCTCGCCATTGCTGAGGCTGGCTTTGAACTCGCGATTCTCCTGTCTCAGCCTCCCTAAGTGCTGGGATTACAGGCTTGAGCCACCGCGCCCG
>PVHX01022845.1:0-26869 GCA_004024805.1 Geosciurus inauris
AAAAAAAAAAAAAATGAATTTTATAAAGATCCAGACCCAGCAGATTTACAAATCTTCATTTATCTACAAGTTGTTACATAAACAAAGGATGTAAGAAGTTAGATAAAGTAAAGGATGTTAAGGAAAAGGAGGGAGAAATGTCTTGATCCTTAAAAGCTAACATTACAGGAAGCACCTGCTCTGAGAACAATACTCACAGCTCTGAGAAAAGAATAACACTCTCTTTTGAAAGAGAGAGAATGCTCCTAGCAATGGCAGTTTCAATGAAACTCTATGTTGACAGTCAAAAACTGCCCAAGAAAGAAGCAGCATTTTCCTTCTTTCCTTTTCAGAGATCCACTCTGTTCCCTGGACAGGGTTTTCCAACCGAGTCTTGAGCACTTGATCATTCCCAGGAGTACATGAGGAACACTTTTCCCAAAAGAAAAAAATCTAAGAATAAAGTTAAAACCCAAGCCCCAGTATCATGTACTCCCAGTGCAGGTACTTTTTGTTGCAAAAGAGAGACTGATAAGGCTAGGGTGTAGCTCAGTGGTAGAGCACTTGCCTAGCACATGTGAGGCATTGGGTTCAATCCTCAGCACCACATATAAATATATAAATTAAATAAAGGCACTGTGGCCATCTACAACTAAAAATATTCTTTTAAAAGCGAAAGACTGATAAAAGAGACTGCAGAAAAGAAAAGAGCAAGAGAAATTCTAGAATAAGAATATGCAAATGTCCCAAGACCAAACATTTCTCAAAATCATCTGTTATTCTGTACCTCTGCACTGCACTGTTATTATAATTGTTATCATATATCATAACTGCATTATTATGACATTACTATTATAACAATTATTATAATTATTATATACATTATAACTGCACTGTTATTCTGTATCTATGCACAGTAAAACTGCCATACTAGTAAAGCCAAAATTACAATTTTTTTTTTAATATTTTTTTAGTTGTAGATGGACACAATGTCTTTATTTTATTGCTTTGTATGTGGTGCTGAGGATCGAACCCAGGGCCTCACGCATGCGAGGCAAGCGCTCTACCACTGAGCTACAATCCCAGCCCAAAATTACAATTTTTTAATGAATAGATAGCAAATGTGGAACTACCTTCAGTAATTTAATATTTCAATATTTTCTTTAACCCTAGTGTAAGATCATTTTTCATTCATTTTCAGAAACAACAGTTCAGTAATCAAAATTGAGGTCTAGGGCTGGGGTTGTAGCTCAGTGGGAGAGCACTTGCTAGCAGGTGTGAGGTACTGGGTTCAATTCTCAACACCACATATAAATAAATAAAAATAAAGGTTAAATGTATCTATAAAAAAATTGAGATCTACCTCCACATGAAGAAGGAAATGATGCTTTCTGCATCTTCTTCAGTATTATTACTAATAATATTTGCAGTTGTTCTGTATTGAGTGCATAATAGGTATATTACAAACTGATTTCAACTTCACAACTGCCTGGGGAAGTTGTTTTACAGATAACTAAACAGATGCTCAGAGCAGTTACATAAACTGCCCAGGATCACACATAACTAGTATCAGAACAGTTCTAGAGCACAAACTCAGATGTTAAGAACTAACCTACACTTCTTCTCCAGGAAAACAAGGCCTCCCAACTCCCTGAATTGCTCCTCTAAGGAACAAAGTGACCTGGCCCCCTACACACATTCCTCTCCTTGATTCTTAGCCCAATTCTTAGCCCAGTGGGTCACCTTTTACTGGAGAGAGATCCACAGATGTAGATAAACTTATTTTATCTCATTCGATGATAGTGCTAATTTATCTATGCTGGTAGAGGATAAACATTTATATAAAGAACTACTGTAGCTATTCAGCAGTAATGCACCCCTGAAATCCCAGTAACTTAGGAAGTTAAGGCAGGAGGATTGCAAGTTTGGTGCCATCCTCAGCAACTTGGCAAGGCCCTAAAGCAACTTGGCAAGACCTTGTCTCAAAATAAAACATAAAAAGGCCTGGGGATCTGGCCTAGTGGCTAAGCACCCCTGAATTCAATCTCTGATATTTAAAAAAAAAAAAAAAAAACTATTATACAATCCCATCCATCTTTCACTATGTTCCCTTAAATGACTTTTCAAAGATAGTTCTTGATATTATAGGAATTTGTGCTTCAGTTTCTGGCCTCTAACAAATACCTAAACATGCTTCCAGTGAATTGTGCTTATATTTGGGTGGCAGTATCATGGATGATTTAGGTTTATGTCTTTTACTTCCACTATTAATCAAGTTGTAAGCACTGAGAATATATTGCTCTTGCAACCAGGAAAAAAATGCAGTACAGTAAGTGTCCATTTTAAGTATTTAAGTACTGATCCCCTAAAATTAGCTTTTCCCCTTTACTGCAAAAGAAAACATTCACTGGGCCAATGTAATCATGGGCCAGATTAGAACCCAAACTTGAAACAAGAGGTGTTGGTTCCTTTACAATGGTCCCATTTCTCTTTCTCTTTCATTCTTTGTTGTTGTTGTTGTTGTTACTTTAAAAAGTTTTTTTTAATTCCATAAAACTGGATTGTAACTGTTGTTTAGCTCTTCTTTTCCTTCCCACAGGTTCACTTAATAAAAACCTTCTACGTCCAATAACCATGGTCTGTGTCAGAGACTAGCTTTTAGCTACCCAAGTTCCTCTTCTGTGGCATACCATCACCTATGCTTCCCAGCCTCCTTTGCTGACTGAATATGGGCAATGGTAGTATGACCCATTTCTAGGCCTAGACCAGAAAATCTTCCCATATGAGAGACTCCATGCTCTTCCCCTGCAGATTAGGGAGCCACATTTCCATGATGATGGAGCTAAATATGGAAGGAACCTGGGTGTCTGAATCCCCACTAGGAACAGCACCCAGGAATGCCATTTTGGACTTTACATAAATAAGAATTAAATGTGTATTATGAAATTCACTGTGAATTCGAGTTCCTCTGTTACACTACCTAATCCATGGCTTATTAACATATTCCAATGTTTACTGCAGAAAGATAAGAGTCCACGCACCTTTTTCAAAGATTCCTTCTGCTTCCAGGACAGAGACAGTTAGGTTTGACACTGTCTTGAACACCTCCGCCTTGACAGTGACCTGTGAGGGGCTGTGTTCCAGGAGCTCCACCCCGATAGTCACATTTCCTCCAGGCCTGATGATCTCTGGGGCTGTCACCAGAAAACGGGGCCTAAAGAGTTCCCAATAAGGGAAAAGTCAAGTTTTTTATCCTCACACCTCCATTCTTTTGTGACCCTCTGATTTCATAGATAGTGCCACAGACTCTTCATAACGTGCTTACTGCAGTTTTACAATTAAGGTTGCCCACTGCTCCATTTAACAATGTGGTTAAATGCTACAAAAACAACAATAATTTCCAAAACACTTTTATAATGCAGTAATTCATGCATCACTATTAAAGGAAGTTATTAAAGCTTGTTATTATTTCCATTTTATAAACCAAAAAGAACACAAGAGGAGCTATGATGTGAAAGGCTTCCACTGGGGCATGCAGAACTCATAAGCAAAGTAGAAGCCTCCAAGTTTCTACTTTACAGATAACTTCATCCCAGTGTGATTGCTTTTCTTGGCTTAAAAAAAAATGACTAGGATTTTGCCTGTTTCTTATTCAAACTTTTATACTTGGGCAATCCAGCTAAGAAAAAAAAAATCATTGCTTGAAATATTCCATCTGAAAATAATCTACCAACGGTGAAACTTCCAGGTGAAACTGAGCATTTAAAAAAAAAAAACCTCACTAAGGTAGCACTGTCTTTGCTAAATCTACAGTTTAGGCATCGACTATGACAATCTGTAGAAATGGGGCACTATTATCTACAAGTTCTTATCTTTCTTAAGAATCATATTTCAGATACTTGAGCTTCACTTTGACAATGCCAAAGTTGAGACATCCTGTTTAGGAAAAAAAATGACCACGTCTTTGAAAGAAGGCAGCACATTAGTTGGAAGCAAAAGATTGAGAAGCAAAAGGCAGAGGCAACGTGGACTAAAAATAAAATTACTTTCTTTAGAAAGTTGTTATGGCCAAAAAGACGCTTAAACATTACGGGTAGTGAAAGCATTTGTCCCATGGAGAGCCATCCTGCAGGGACATATGGTCAAATGTACAGACCAATGTCGGGCTGGAGACTGCCGCCGCGCCGCCGCTTCCCACCCGCAGCCGCGCAACTGCTGCCACTTTTAGAAACCCCGGCCCAGGCCCATCCGCGCAGCGCGCCCTCCCCGCGCGCCCGCGCTCCTACCCGGGGCCCGCGGCCAGCGCGGCCGTGCACACGCAGAGAAGGTGGGCAGCGGTCAGGAGCGGCGGGCCTGGCATCTTGGCAGCGTCTGCTCTGGCGAAGGTCGGCTGCCGGAGAAATTCGCAAGCACTACGGGGTGTGGCTTACCACCTCCTCTCGAATTTTATCCCCCCGACTCGAGTTTACTAGTCTGAAATGGGGCGCGCCTAAAAGCAGTGAGAGATCTAAATTGAGACAAGACTAGGTGGCTCCACCCTTCCCACCCGCATCACAATGGCGCTTCTCGCAGCTTTGGCAAACATCGCCAATCCAGGAGGTTCGAAAGCGGTCTCTAAATGCGGTCAGCCCAACTTGGCCACACCATCCCTGCTCCCCTCAGAGACCAGAGTGCGCCCACTTCCCCGGCCCACCGGGTTCCTCGGGCTGTTTACACTAGCGCTCTACCAACGGTGCCCAGAGTGAATAAACAAGCCCATCCTTGTGAGGAGAAATTCATAGCAACTATGTGAAGTGGAAAAAAATCAATCATTGTCCTCCAGACTATGAGTCAGAATTTTAGAGAAATGCAAACGCACACTCGCGCACGCACGCGCATGCACGCCAAACGGAGATATTCGCTGGGTAGCTGTTTGATGTATAGGAATGGGAACAGAGAAACACCTTTTCTCCTTAAAACAAAAACTGTATATTGCTTTCCTCTCCGAGAACGTGTTACGGTTTCTCCACTATTTTTTCTGGTGGAGGGGGAATGGGGGGGGCGGGGGAGTGTTGCTCAGTGGTAGAGCACTTGCCTAGCAGGCGTTTGGGTGCCATTGGGGGGCGGGGTGGATCCCTGGCCTGTGCAACTCTGAGAAACGATTATCTGGGAAGAAGCTTTTATACTTAACAGCCTTCTCTAAATACATTTACTTCAGAAAGTATTCATTAGAACTGCAAAGCCTTGAGTAGTTAATTTGTCTACACAATTAGGGCCTGTTAGAATGAAAGTCGGTGGCTAGTGGTGATTGGTGATCAACAGTTACTGATGCCCCACTCTTCTCCTCCTGGCTTGTCTGCAGTTTCTCCCCAGCCACCCTCTTTGGCACTGCCACCATCTTCAGATGACTCAGGTTTCACCATGACTACACCATAAAAGCAGAGAACTGCCAGAAACTGTTGGAAAATAGCACATTCAGTCCCTGACAACTTAAACTTTCTAATTCATGGAAAAGTTTTAGATGGTGACATTTTAATACCCAGCAAAATGCAAACGGAAAAGAGGTCAGCAAAAGAATGTCTCATGGCACAGTTATGTGCTAAATAAGGGAGAAAGTAGCACCTAGACCAACTGTGGTTGTTGGAGTCCAGGAACTTGCTTTCCTCCCTTTCCTGTTCCACCCTTTCTCACCCAGCTGAATAGCCTGCAAGTATCCCGCATTCCTCTCCCAGGGCAGCCTATCTTTAGTGACTGACCTCCTGTGCATGCAGAACTTGGATATGGCCAGAAGTGTTTGAGCGAGTATGGTCAGAACAGTCAGAAACTGACTGTTCCTGACACAGCTGTTACTGCTAAGCTGGTCTCACCTATGTTATTCTAAGAGGAGGATCAGGTTCAAGTATAGGCAAAGTGCCATGGTCTAAATAAGTGCCTCTCACTCTCTGATGTGTATGAAAATCACATTAAAATGCTGATGTGATTCAGCAGTCCAGGATGTAGACTGAGATTCCTGCTTCACATCAGCAGACAGTGGTTCATGGAGGATCTACAGATAAGGACAATTTGGGGGCATTCTGATGAGCAAATGAGGTTGAAATCATGAAGATAATTCTCAAACTTTCCATTCAGAGCAGTAGACAGTAAATTCAGGCATGTAAATATAAGAGGGACTCCAAAAGACTAGCTGATAATGTTGCATTCCAAGATGATCTACAGAAAGGTTCAGAACCACCTAGTTATTTTACAAAATTAAATCTGTGTAGGTTTTGAACTGATGCACCTTCCCCTCTCACATTTTTAAAAATGCACATTTTTTAAAAAATTTTCTTTGGTTGTAGGTGGACAAAATACCTTCATTTTATTTATTTATTTTTATGTGGTGCTGAGGATTAAACCCAGTGCCTCACACATGCCAGGCAAGCACTCCACCACTGATAGAACCCCAACCCCCTCACAATACACATTTGTTGAAAGCTTTAAATTTACAAAAATTTAGACATTTGGATTTGCATAAAGATGAGGCTATTTTAAGCTTGGTACAGAATAGCTACACAATAATAAAAGAGTTAATGAAAAATGTTCATCTCAGAATTTTGATTTTCTTAATTAAGAAAAACTTAAAATGTCTTAACATCTAACAATAAGAGATTGGGTTAAATAAATGACTGCATATCCATGTAATACAATCCTGTGAAGTAATTAAAAATTATGATGATGAATTACAAATATTCATGATATGTTGTTGAGTGGAAAAAGTCTGTTTAATAAAACAATTTAAATGAGATTTCATTTTCTTAACAATAAAGTGTACATTCTCATATATATATTAAAGAAAGGTTTGAAAGGTGTTTATCAAAATGTTATCAGAATCTTTGTGATTACCTGTATCTGTCATATTTCCTATGATAAATATGTATTATTTTTCCTCTAAAGAGAAACATAAAAATGATACTGCTTTAGTAAATAGTCTTTGAGGATGTATCCTAAAAACTCTTTAGTAAAATTCCTTTTTTTTTTTTTTTTGTAAACCCAGGGATGCTTAACCACTCAGCCACATCCCCAGCCCTTTTTATTATTTGATTTTGAAACAGGGTCCTGCTGAGTTGCTTAGGGCCTCACTAAGTTACTGAGACTGATCTTGAACTTGCAACACTCCTGCCTCAGCCTCCCAAGTCACTGGGATTATAGGCATGCACCACCATGCCTGACAAATACATTAATTTTTAAATCAAAAATATTTTCTCCCACAAAAACTGAATAGTCTTCAGGATAAAACCCCACACTGTTCCCATGTCCCTCCGCAGCTGTCTTTAGTTTGTGGTTCAGTGACAACAGCAGACTCTCTGGAGTGAGACAGACAGACACTAAAAAATCGTGGTAGCTGGTAATACAGGCCATACAGGTCATTGTCTAAAGTCCCCATTGTTAGGGTATCAGCCAGCCATACACGACACCTCATGCAGCCAGGAGATCCTTTATTCAGGGGGGTGGGTGCCCAGGAGGAGGAAGAAGAAAAAGGGCAGAGGGAACGTGGGACAGGGAATTTATAGGGCTGGCTACAAAAACATGGCAAGCTATGGGTTGGTCACTTTAAAATTGGCGTGGCAGACAAGCGACAGTGTCTTCTTTTAATGTACTAACCTGAGCATGTGCTAACCTGAGCGGTTAGGCTTTGTTTTTTCCGGTGGAAGATTCGGGAGAGGAACCGCCTGGGACAGGAGCTGCTTTAGGCTTTTAGGGAAGGGGAGCTAAAAACTGAGTACAAAAGGGCTGTTTTTTACCTTACATTCCCCTATTTTGGTTTTATAAGTATGGGAATATGGACAATGTTGGCTCTTCTGACTACTTCGAGCAGATTTGGGGCGATGTCTGTTGAGCAGGATGGGGGGTAGGGGAAGAAGGTAGAGCACCCAGGCTCCAGAGGTTAGGATTTCCTGAGGGGAGAAGTCCTGGAAGGTGCCTTGCAGCCATAGCATTGTCAGCTGGTGGGGCCTGACAGTGGCCCTGAGTGTAGATGTGGAGGCAGGAGCCAGGAATGTTGGAGTAGGGTCTCAGGAAACAGTTGCAGGCCAGTCGTTGTCCTCCTTGAGAATCCGAAGATCCCTGAGGGGAAGCTGATTAAATGTCCGATTAGAAACCTGCTGGATTTAAGATTGAATAAATTTGAACAGACATGGCAGGGGGAGACAAATCAGGAAAAGTACACTATACAAGGGAATTTTGAAAAGAAAACCCATGAGCTTATCTTTTTGGGGTTACTGACATCTGATCAGTCAGATCCTAAAGGAGTTTGATGTTTTCCATCAAACCTGAGTTATTTTTCATTCAAATGATGAAGGGTGTTGATATTTTCTTGATTATTCCAGTTTCGTCGATATAGCAGCAGAATTCTTCTTTCAGGAACAGGCATGTTCCTCCTTGTGTGCTGTTAGGAGGTGTATGGCTTAATGGTCCTGCAATGAAACTTAGGCAATAGATGTTATCTGCCATTGTAGGGAGGCAAAAGAGGTGACAAATGCCTCTGGCTTCTTGAAGTTGTTGTTTAAGCCTTTGAATAGTGGTTACCACATAACCAAGTCCTTCTGCCCCCAGCCTGAAGGCAGCGAGTGAGGAGGCCAGAGTGAGTTTAACTACTAGTGGTTGGAAGACAGTTTGTCTTGCCCTGAGAGGGAGATGAAGAGTCCTAGAAAGAGAAAAAAATGATGGCCGTTGTTTCAGTAAAGCAACAAGAGAGAACGGAGGAAGAAGAAATGGGCGGGGGGGAGGGCTTAGGTAGATGTAAATTAAACTCCTTTCCCCCCTTTTTTTTTTTGAGCTAAGGTCTGAAAAACGGAGGTCTGGGCCCCTGTGAAAGTGGCAAGGGAGGAGTCGTCGCAGGGCAGGTAGCTGGCCAGGCTGTAAAAAGCTCTGACTGTATTGTCTGAGTGAAAGGCCAGATTTTAGTGCTAAACTTAATAAGACATTTTAGTTTGAGTCCGGTGTGGGAATAGTGGGTTTTAAAATTGGCAGAGAGACAGCCCAGGGGGTGTCACAAGGGAATAGTTGGGCTTAATTGTTGTGGGCTGGGATATTGTATTGTATATTTTATTTAAGAAAAAGGGGCTAAAGTTTGTCAAGATGTTTTAGAAGACAGCTTGCAAGGGGAAGGGGAAGCTGGAGGTGGAGGGGAGGTGTAAATAGGGTGGAAAGGGGCAGACAGCTGAGAAACTTGTGATTGGAGTCTGTTGCTTCCAGGGAAGAAAGTGATGCGGGGGCTAAGAGTGGAGGTGGGTGGCTGCGATGTGGGTGTGGTAGGGGTAGGCTGTGGGGTGTGAAGTGGAGTGTCAGGAGATTGAGGGGATGGGTGGCCATGATGGTATGGGGGAGGTTTGTCCAGCTGGATCAAATCTTGGAGTCAACAGAAACTTGGATGAATTTGGTGTGTAAGTTAGGAGGACATGGTGAGCTTAGAGAGCATGCAGAGGGAGGGGTTGGCTCGGAAAAGGGAGAAGGCCTGAATAAAAGGGATCTCCGCCCATTTTTTTCAATTGCTCGCAATAGTTATGTAGGTCTCTAAGGAGATTGGGATCTAAGGAGCCTGTGGGTGGCCAAGAGTGAGAGTTATCCAATTGGTAGGCAGGCCAATCCTGAGTGCAAAGTTTTATAAGTTTCTTTGGTTTAATATCGGGAAGAAGATTAAGAGTGGAAAGATTTTTAAGAAGGCAAAGTAATGGGGAGTCTGCTGGGAGCAAAGATTTCATCCTGTTACCTGGGTCTGTTTAGCACAACTTTGAGGCTTCCCTACAAAGTCATGAACAAACAAGGATTAAGACCAAAACAGGGGAGACAGGTCGTCACCCGAGTCCTCCTGGGTCTAACCTCTCCCAGAGAGGCAGAGCCCCGGATCAACCTAGCGCTAGGATTTTTCGGAGACCCCTCTTGGAGGAGTCAGAAAATTTGATCCGAGGCAGAGGCGGACGGAGGTAAACAGGGAGGGATCAGGTAGTCCAGCCAGCAGAATTTAAAAGCAAAGGAGGGAGAGCGGGTAAAAGAGCCTGAGGGTTGGAGAATCTAAGAAAGTAGGGTGGAGATTTTGGAAGTCCACCGTAACCGTGAAGGTCGTGGTGGGGTGTGATCTTCCCTTTGAGACAGTCAGAGGGCCCCCGGACGGTCACGGCTGGTCACCTCTGAGGCTCTGCCTGCAAAGTTGCCATCTCCTTGAAAGGGAAACTCACCGAATGAAGTTCGTGGTGGGCACGGACAGGTGGCAATCGAAAGAATGAGCAGAGGCTGTGAGGTGCGGTCGGCGGTTCAGGATGGGAGTCTCAATAGAGAGTGTCCCCCATCCGAGTCACGGCACCAAATGTTAGGGTATAAGCCAGCCATACACGACACCTCATGCAGCCAGGAGATCCTTTAATCAGGGTGGTGGGTGCCCAGGAGGAGGAAGGAGAAAAGGGCAGAGGGAACGTGGGACAGGGAATTTATAGGGCCGGCTAAAAAACATGGCAAGCTATGGATTGGTCATTTTAAAATCAGCGTGGCAGATAAGCGGCAGCGGTCTTCTTTTAATGTGCGAACCCGAGTGGTTAGGCTTTGTTTTTCCCGGTGGAAGATTTGGGAGAGGAACCTCCTGGGGCAGGAGCTGCTTTAGGCTTTTAGGGAAGGGGAGCTAAAAACTGAGCACAAAAAGGGCTGTTTTTTACCTTACACCCATGAGTTAGCAAAAGCCTAAAGTCACCATAGGTCAGCCAAGGGAGAAAAGCTAAATGTAGACAACAACAAGGAAAAATAGAGAACTGAAACTCATGCCCCTCTTTACCACCTCTAACTTCACTGTCATGGGTAACCTGCAGGAGAAGCTGGTTCACTCAGCTGCACATGTGCTTGGGCCACAATTCAGAAAAAGTGAAGGAGGAGATCCTCGGAGAACTTGAGCAGCTGCTGCAGGCCTGATTACCCCGCCGCCAACCAAAAAGTGAGCTAGCACTTGCTACCGGCAAGTGTTCCTACCTGCCTTGCTCTCCATCCTGACCTCTAGAAGGTAAAAAGATACATAACTCTGCTTCACTTTGGGCCTCCAAATTCATGCAAAATATCCTATGGCCAACACAACCTACAAGCACCATGCGAAGGGAAATCTGAAAAATTCAGCTCTGTCTTAGAGAAGATGGCACAATACAAAGCCACGAAAGCCCATGCCTCGTCCACTTGGCATCCACATATACCCCCTTAATGATTTAACTTCAGAAAAATAGAAGAAATCATACTTTCACCTAATGTGATGCAAATATCCCCTTTCCCTCTATTGTATTCTTGTTTCTATTCTTTAATCACAGGACCTCTGAGTACAATATAGAATCTCTATATTCCAGAGATTCTATCTCCATGACAAGTGGCAATCCCTTGATGATAAGGATCATTTAATCACTCCAGCCAGTAGAGTAACCCCGTCTCTGGCTGTTAACTCACTGGCAAGAAGAACCCCAAGTGACTAGGTGGCAGTCTTCACTTTTGAATTTGACAGAGCCATTATGGTGTCCTCTCTTGGAACTGAGATCTGTAAGAGCCCCATGTCACAGGAATAGGAAGCAAAAGTTTCACCAGTGGATCACAACAGGTAATAGAGGAAACACTTACTTCCATCCCTTTCTTCTCAAACCAGGCAAGTTGGCTTTGGGAGAAACATTGAGGGAAAAATATTCATTGTTGAATTTGAGCACATGCCACATTCTAGAATCTTTTTTTATTTTTGCAGTCCAAATTTTATAAATTTCAGAAATATTATATATGGAAATAATGTCTACTTATGTTCATCATGTATTTGAGATCTAATTGAGAACTATTTAGATAGATTTCTGCACAGAACATCAGAATATACCTTGAAAATCATTTTTTTATCTAGGAGCAGAAGGAAGTCACTGTCCACTGGAAGACAAGGAATGATATTGAAATTAACAAGTGATAATAATAGTTGTACATGTCCTTAACAGTCTATATGATGGTTCAGAATTTAAAATTAGAATTCTGTATCCAATCATCTCCTACTTTTCTCCCCACCCTCACCCTGCTCAAATATTTTATCAGTGCATTATAGTTGTACATAATGATGGGATTTGCTGTCATACGTGCACACAATATAATAATTTAATTTGGCCAATATCACTCAACATCTATTTTTCATTTCATTGTTTGTTCTTGGGTTTTGAACACCTTCTATGTAATCGCCAACTTACCTCAAAATGAGCACTATAGAATGGCTACTGAAAAGCTATGCATTCCCTCCCTTTGCTGTATATTTCTTTGCCAGAGTGGCTGGAAGCTACAATAGAAAACTTTCTAGGCTCAATTCAGCCATGCATGGCCATGAGACATAATTTGGGACAATGAGATGTAAAAAGAAGACTACAGGGGAAAGACTTCCCTCCTGAAGAGAGATAAAACCTCAAGGGAGCCTTGATCTTTGACTCTTCCACTCATCTACCCAGAGCACAGCATTATTCTTTGTAACTCACAAGACAAAAGCCAGAAAGAATGGAAAGAAAAACACTGGACTGCTGAATGCACAATTAAGTGGCTATAACCATTTAATGTCAGCCCATCAGCCCACTTGCTTTGGGGGGGAATTCCTAAGTCAGTGACAGACTTTCAGACTGAACCTCACCCCCAGGACCTTCCCTATAGGCAAGCATGGCCAGCCAAGCAGTGAGCCTACTACTACCTCAAGCTCTCTGCCAGTATTTATTTCCCTTTCAGGATACATCCCAAATATGAAAGTAATTCCTCACATCTTGTCAGCTCACACAAAATACAATGCACCCTTGAGGTCAATGATTTCAACCAGGTTTAAGCTTTCTTGGCACAAAGTCACCATTTTGTGTGTGTGTGTGTGTGTGTGTTTACTGGGGATTAAACCCAGGGGCACTCTACCACTGAGCTACATCCCCAGTCCATTTTAGTTTTTATTTTGAAACAGAGGTTTGCTAAATTGCTGAAGCTGATCTTGAACTTGAGATCCTTCTGCTTCAGTTTCCCGAGTAGCTGTAATTACAAGTATGTGCCACAGCACCCAGTGGTCCACCCATTCATAAATATTTTTTCTTTTGAGTAGGGCATATCCTTCCACAGTCACGTTTAAGTCATGAATATCACCCAACTATGCTGCAGTGACTGTTATAAGATTCTATTTACTTTCTTCTACTGAAATGCATTTTCCTCTGTTACACGTCTAGCAAATCATAGATTTATTTTCAAAAAGGAATTGTATTAAGAAAAAGAACAAAAAATAATATAAATGTAATTACATAAATTTGTACCTAATATATTTAGAAAATAATGTACAAAAATAAAATGGCTTCAATTGGAAACAGAAGAGAAATTGTGAATCCACTCAAATCACTGGGTTTGTGGTCCCAGTTTCATTTTTTTTGGTTACCTGCCTGTAGATCTTGGATTCAATTCTTTTTCAGTCATATATAGGTTTATTTTATTTTGAGAAAGCACTATCTTAAACTTTTCAAGTACAACATGGTTCCCAAGAATAAAACTAAGCCAGGCATAGTGCCACACAACTATAGTCCCAGGTACTTGGAAGGCAGAGTCAGGAGTATTATAAATTCAAGGTCACCCTAGGAAACTTAGTAAAATCCTATCTTAAAATTTAAAAAAAAAAAAAGGATGGGGCGGGGTCAAAGGATGTAGCTCAGTGATAAAGTGCTTGCCTAGTAGGCATGAAGCCCTGAATTCAATCCCTAGTAATGAAAAAGAAGAAGATAACTAAAAAACATTTACAAAGTTTTTCTCATGTTTTCCTTGCTGTTATTAGTATTGAAATATAAAATGCTGCCTGTCTCTGTTTGATAAAATACTAAGTTGTTGTTTTTTTTTTAATTACCCAAGGGTAAAGAATTTAGAGTATTTTAACTGTAAACTATAGAAACTTTTATTTTTTATTAATTAATTTTCTTTATTGGTGCATTATGATTATACATAATAGAATTCATTGTGACACATTTGTATTTGCACATAACATAATTTGATCAATTTTATCCCCAGTGCCTCTCCTTTCCCTTCTCTCCTTCTTCTCCCTGATTCCCTTCCTCAACTCCACTGATCCCCCACTGTTTTCATGAGGTCCTTTACCGCAGAAACTTTTAGGTATGAGTTTGAGAAACTTAGAATAGCTAAATCCATTCTTCCCTAAAATTATTTTTTAATGGTGATTTGTTTAAATTCCAGATGACCTTCTACCAGCAAGATATGCTTTGTTAGTCTTAATTCTCTCTAATATTATCTTACCCATCTAGGCTTGATTTGCTTTGCCATGCAGTCCCTGCTTTATAGGCTCACCCAGTCTGAGTTCCTTCATGCACCTTTAACTCCTTTGGCTTCTGCTTCTGGGGCTCATCTCTGTTCCAAAGCTGTACAATGGCTGTTCTCAATCCCTTGTTTTCATGGGTAATATAGATATACTTCAGACTCCTAGAGAACCCAACAGCCATCACCACCACCACCACCAAATTAGTCTTGTGTATGGTCTCTGACAGAAAGATGACATTTCCATTTTAGATAGGTCAACTTTTTTTTTTTCTTTTTGTGGTACTTGGGATTGAACCCAGAGTCTCATGTATGCTAGAAAAGGACTCTACCACTGAGCCACATCCCTGGCCTTTAGATATGTTAAGAAATCAAATATTAATGAGGACTTCATTTCACATACTTCTTTCAATTATCAAAAGAATTTGTTGCACACTGTCTTTTTGTTTTTATCTTTTAATTATCTAGATCCAACCCATGATCAGGGACCATAAGGGACTTTGTTAAGAATTCCTATCCCAGGATGATATCCTACTAAGTAAGAAAGAACAAATTGATTCAGGTAACTTTTATGCCTCCCAGAATCAGAGAACAGCAGAAGCTTGTTGCAAGATGAGGAAATGAGCAGGTATCCTGTTCAAAAGCCCAGATAGGATCCCTGTGTTTCCCTTCATAGAGATTTGAAAGCCAAGATAACTAGAGCCAGAGGGTGTCTGCATAAATAATGGGCCACCTTCCTCAGCCAGGCCTTGGTAAAGTTCAGGACAAACACATCATCAGGGAGAGAAAGTACCATAACACTTCAGGCATGCAGACAGGAGGAGTCCATGTGCAGACTTCAGTGAGCCCCATCCAAGAGTATACAAATAAAGCTGAGGAAAACCAATAAGGTTTTATAGTTTGGGTTTGGTCCTTTCTTTCTTTCTTTTTTTAACTTAAAGACCAGCAGTTATCTAATAAGTTAAACTCATCTTTATTGCCTCTTCCATTGCTTTTCTTCCCCCTCACTAAATACTTGGTATTGTCAGTCAGAAGCAACCATCACTGGAATTTGGTAGGCATTATTCCAGTCAATGCCGTTACTAGTAAGGTTGATTATATTTCCATGTATTAATTGCTATTTTGTTGTTATCTTCCATAAATTGCCTCAATAAGATTTTTTAAAGAATTTTTTGTTGTAGATGGACACAATACCTTTATTTTATTCATTTATCTTTATGTGGTGCTGAGGATCAAACCCAGGGCCTCACACATGCTGGACAAGCGCTCTACCACTGAGCTACAGCACCAACCCTCAATAAGATTTTTGTTGGGTTTAGCCAGGTGCAGTGGTGCATGGCTGTAATCCCAGCATTTTGGGAGGCTGAGACAGGGAAATCACAAGTTCAAAACCAGCCTCAGCAATTTAGCGAGGTGATAAGCAACTCAGTGAGATCCTGTCTCTACATAAAACACAAAATAGGGCTGGAGATGTGGTTCAGTGGTAGAGTACCCCTGAGTTCAATCCCTAGTACCAAAAAAAAAAGGATTTTTGTCCAGTTTGTATTGTCTTTTCCTTATGGATTTGTAGGAAATTTATATATTCTGTATTCTAAAATGTTATCTTAATACATGTTCCAAATGTCTTCCTTAGTTTCTTGTGTTTTGTTTATTCTGTCCTTTGTGGTATAGAAGCTTTTAATTAGGACAGATAAATTCATCAAATTTGTATTTAACAAGTTGTGCTTTATATCTTCTGCTTTAAATAAATCTCTTTATATTGTAAAGAGATATATACATATGTATATATGTATTTTTTTTTGTACTGGGTTTGAACCCAGGACCATTTTACCACTGAGCTACATCCACAGCCCTTTTTATTTTTTATTTTGAGACAGAGTCTCACTAAGTTGCTGAGGCCTGACTGGAATTTGTCATCTTCCTGCCTCAGCCTGCTGAGTCACTGGGATTACAGAAGTATATCACCACACACAGCTATATTTACTTGAAGTAGTCATAAAGTTTTGTTTTTCTCATTTAGGTTTTTAACTCATCTAAGATTTTTTACATGTGATGTGAGGAAGGTATATAATTTTATTTTTCATGTGAATTCACTGTTCCAACACATGTATTGAATAAATCTGTCTTCCATTGGTTTATATTGGCATGTGTAACAGGATCATCTAGTTGTTCTTCACTATCCCTTCTTCCGTTTTCTCCATGGTAAAGGGTGCTCAGAATTGACTATATTTCCCATTCTTACCTGCAACTGGGTGTGATCATGTTCTGGCAAAGGATTTGTTAGAGAAAGTAGTGTGCCCAACTTTCAGGAAATATTTTAAGTTTTCTACCCTTCACAGAAAAAAATTATAACTAATATACCACATTTATGTCAATTTGCATTTATGTTTCAGTTTGTTTCTAAGGTCTCATTTCTCTTCTATTGACATATTTATCTATCACTGGGCCAGATACCACATTTTAATTAATATAATTTTTATGAAGTTTTGATGTCTTATAAGCAAATACACTCTCCTTGGTTCTTTTTCAGAATTTTTTGAGGGGGAGCTATTCCTAGACTACTCCCCCTTCTTATAAACTTTAGATTCTATTTCCAAGGAGAATAGCATGCCAGCAATAAAGATGCTTCTATTTAATTTATAGATTAATTTACGGAGAATCAACACCTTTATGCATTGAATGTTCCTATACTTGGGCATGGTACAATTCTATATTTATGTTTTTATGTACCACAATAACATTTTATACTTTTTCTCCATAAAGTTCTGCATATCTTACGTCAAATTTATAGACTTTGATGCTATTGTAAATGGTAATTTTTCTCTTCTATTTCCTAATGAGTTATCAATAATATCATTAATTTTTGCATATCAATATTATATTCAGCAACTTGCTGAACTCTTATTGGTTCTAAGAGTTGGCCATAGTGTCTCTTGAATTTTCTGTTACTTAACTTACATAAAGCAACCATAAAAAATGAAAATGCAGATGATGAACAGCAACAAGAATCTAGAAACAGGAGTAGTATAGGCCAGCCGGGCGTGGTGGCTCACGCTTGTAATCCCAGCACTTTGGGAGGCTGAGACAGGAGAATCGCAGGTTCAAAGCCAGCCTCAGCAAGGGCGAGGTGCTAAGCAACTCAGTGAGACCCTGTCTCTAAATAACACACAAAATAGGGCTGGGGATGTGGCTCAGCGGTCGAGTGCCCCTGAGTTCAATCCCCAGTACCAAAAAAAAAAAAAAAGGAGTAGTATAGGTAAGAAGTTTAGGAGCTAGCAGTGGAGCCTGGTCAGTAACATGGCAACAAGACTAACAAGGCAGAGTTGGAATTGGGAACAAGAATACAAGCTAGCACAGCACAGATGAATGCACTGGACTGGAACCACAGTTAAGGTCATGAAAGAAAAGATCTGGGTGGTAGGAGGGAGAGGAGGAAAGAATCCAGGAAGATTCAGGCATCAAAGACAATAACTGAACCATGCAACAACATCACTCCCATAAGGGTCATTTAGGTCAGTTCATAGACTTTCTGCAACCTGAAAGTTGCTTTATAGCCAAGCATAGTGGTACACACCTGTAAACCCAGCAACTTGGAAGGCTGAGGCAAGAGGATGGAAACTTTCGCTCAAGGTCAGCCTTGGCAACTTAGGGAGACTCTATCTCAAAATTATAAATAAATAAATAAAATCATCAGGGATGTAGCTCAGTGGTACAGCACCCCTGAGTTCTACCCCCAATACAATGGAGAAAAAAAATTTTTAAGTTGCTTTATTTTGGCTAAAACACTGAACCCCTCTACCGGAGAAAAAAACAGAAAAGAGTAAGGTGAAAGAGAAAAGAACTGGATCACAACAAGGGATGGACCATTGGAAATCAATTTACATTGAAACCCTTTGACTTCTCATAAATGGTGAAAAGGACGTAGTTTTGCCGAACTGCAGCAGCTATCCAGAAACTGTAGTTAATAAATTCTTCTTTACAATTTCTATCACCTCTTCTGGGTTCTTTGGATCTTTTTTTTTTTTTAATATTTGTTGTATGGTTATATGAGCTTCCAGAAAGGATTCAAAATTGTAGATTGTGAGTTCTGTGAGTCCTGTTTACCTACTTAGGGTCCACTGGAATAACATTTAAGGTAATGTTTCTATTATCTTAAGTAGGATCCTCAGTCTTTTTGTGTTTGAAGGTCCAAAGCAGAAATGAGAAGTAACAATAATTGAATTTGTAGGATCATAAAGTGACAGAGCTTGAATTCATCCCGACCTTAAATTCTGAATCCACGAAAAGCATGCTGAAAATGGTGACCACCGTGCCAGTGCCCACAAAATACCTGCCAGACGTGGAACGCTGTGATTTCCCCGCAGCAGCCAGCCTGCCACCTAGTGGTCACAGAAGTTGATGCGCCATGTTACCAGGGTCACAGTACAAACTGTATATAACCTCATCCTTTTCTAGGCCTCAGAGTCAACGGTTATTCTCTAAAATCAAGGGGGAGAGGAGAGTAGACCTTCCTGTTAAACTGTATCTTAGCCCATTTGAGCTGCTATGACAGCCTGGCAGGCTTATAAACAAATTTATTTCTCACAGTTCTGGAGACTGGGAAGTCCAAGGTCAAGGTTTTGGCACCTTCAGTGTCTAATGAAGAACTCTTTCCTGGTTCTCAGATGATACATTTTCTCCAAGATCTTACATGGTGGAAGGGGCAAGGCAGCTCTCTGAGGACTCTTTATAAGGGCAATCATCCGACTCAAAAGCCCCACCTCAGAACATCATCACATTGGTGATTAGATTTCAGCATGAATGGGGGTGGGGAGAAACGGAAGAGCACAATATGACAGCAGTAATACAGTTGTTGAAAAAGTTCATTTAAGAAGATACTCCTAGGGCTGGGATTGTGGCACAGTGGTAGCGTGCTCGCCTAGCATGCGTGAGGCACTGGGTTCGATCCTCAGCACCATGTAAAAATAAAGATAATAGAACAACTAAAAAATAAATATTTAAAAAAAGGCATTTAAAAAAGATGCTCCTAGTGATAAAGAAATGTAATTATTATTTATTTTTTATGTAATTAGGAGTCTACCTGAGATAATTATATAATGTCACTTATTAAACATCAGTTAAACAGACCATGAATAATCTCAATTTACACCACAGTTCATTGGTCATCTCAGCCTTACAATGATCTAGGAAGGATCAAAAAAAAACAAAAAAAAAGGAATCCTAAGGACTTCAGGATTACCATCGTAATCATAGGTGGCCTTATATTCATCACTATAGACATCACTATGGACAAAAGAACATTAACTCCCTTCAATAAAACATGAAGATGGCCTCAAATCAGTCCCAAACTCAACTTTAGAACAAAGCCACCATCCTAGAAATATCTTTCACACATACTTTCTGGATAATGAGTTTTTCTAGTGCCTTTGCTGTGAAAAGGAGTTACTGTGGGGCAACCCCAAAGATTCTCAGGGTAAATTTGAATGATCTCGCAATCTCAGGTATCTCCAAAAGCAGCAGTTGTGGAGGACAGCAAGCCACTAGACAAACTGAAGAGGTACTGAGTAGCAATGTCAAGACCAAGCCCTAAGCTTGGAGCCCTATGCATGCAAAGCCATACTTTGTAAGGACCATTCATGGATCATTCAGAGCTTCACCTATAGCTTACATGTACTACAAAGGCATCACGCACCCAGAACTCTCTGATGATGCTAATTTCTGATTTGGAATTAATCAGTGTTCTAATGTATTGGGCTTTTTGTTTGTTTGATTGGTTGGTTTTAGGCTAGAAAAGGTTTTAATCCCTTGTTGACTAGAAATCATATATTAATACAGATCCAGTGTAGGATAATGTACAGTAACAAACCAATCTTACATATTTAAGGGCAAAAGAGTAGAAAGAAAATACACAAGGAGAAGGGAATTTCTTCTCCATGGTCTAGGAGAGAAAGGAAGCAAATACATATTTATGGAACTGTATAGTGTTCTAGGCATTGTATTCACTTGTGCATCACTTAAACTTTCAAACTTAGTAATTTGAGAAGATAAAACTGCACATAGGTTAAGATCCTTCCCCTACTACTTACCATCTGTGTCCATAAGCAAATTGCCTAACATCTCCTAGCCTCAAGGTCTTTGTCCAAAAGAGGGAGCCACAAGGATTAAATGAGATAAAGGTCTGGCACAGAGAAATCTACACAATAAATAATTAAACTGAAGTGTTAAACTGAAGCAAGGTATTAATCCCAGTTTTTAGATGGTAAAAATTAGTTCTAAATTGTTTTAAACACACTACAACTACACAACTACAACTTAAAATAGAGAGGAATACTCAATATATACAATTAGAGCCACATCCAGAAACCATATCAGCAATCACTCCATTGATCACCACAGAGAATCAGAAAATAAAATGCTAGTGCATTGTTCATTTTTTTCTGTATTTGCTTTTTTATTTTTTATTTGCTCTTTTTAGATATTCGTGACAGTAGAGTGTATTTTGACATATTGTACATACACAGAGTATGACTTATACTAATTAGGATTCCCTTCTTGAAGTTGTACATGATGTGGAGTTTCACTGGTCGTGTATTCATATAAGAAAATAATGGAAAGTAATGTCCCATTCATTCTACTGTCATATCTGTTCCCATGCCCCCTCCCTTCCCTTCATTCCCCTTTGTCTAATCCACTGAACTTTTATTTTTCTGTCTCCCTCCTTTATTGTGTGTCAGCATGCACATATCAGAGAGAACATTCAGCCTTTGGTTTTTTTGGATTGGCTTATTTCACTTAGCATGATAGTCTCTAGTCCCATCCATTTACCTGTAAATGCCATAATTTCATTATTCTTTATAATGAGTAATATTTTTCCATTGTGTATATGTACTACATTTTCTTTATCTACTCATCTGTTGAAGGGTACCTAGGTTGCTTCCATAGCTTAGCTATTGTAAATTGAGCTGCTATAAACATTGAAGTAGCTGCATCACTGTAGTATGCTGATTTTAAGTCCTTTGTGTATAAGCCAATGACTGGGATAACTGGGTCATATGGTGGTTCCATTCCAAGTTTTCTGAGGAATTTCCATAGTGGTTGCACCAATTTGCAGTCCCACCAGCAATGTATGAGTGAGCCTTTTTCCCGACATCCTCACCAACATTTATTGTTACTTGTATTCTTTATTTTTTACTTTTTTAAAATTTTTTACTTTTTAAAAGAGCAGAATGCATTTCCATTCATAGTACACAAATGGAGCACAAATTTTCATTCCTCTGAGTGTACACAAAGTAGAGCCACACCATTTGTGTCTTTATACATGTACCAAGGGTAATGATGTCTATCTCATTCCACCATCTTTCCTCCCCCCATGCTCCTTTTCTTCCTTATGCCCTCTCTAAAGTTCCTCCATTTGTTCCATGCTCCCCACCCCACCCCCATTATGAATCAGCATCCACTGAGAAAACTTTCGGCCTTTGGTTTTTTGGGATTGGCTGGCTTCACTTAGCATGATGTTCTCCAATTCCCTCCATTTACTGGCAAATGCCATGATTTTATTCTCTTTTAATGCTGAGTAATATACCACAGTTTCTTTATCCATTCATCTATTGAAGGGCATCTAGGTGGTTCCACAATGTAGCTATTTTGAACTGTGCTGCTATAAACTTTGATGTGGCTTCATTACTGTAGTATGCTGTTTTTAAGTCTTTAGGGGATGGATAATCCAAGGAGTGGGATAGCTGGGTCAAATGGTGGTTCCATTCCAAGTTTTCTAAGAAATCTCCATACTGCTTTCCAAATTGGTTGCACCAATTTGCAGTTCCACCAGCAATGTAAGAGTGTGCCCTTTGTCCCCACATCCTCGCCAACATTTATTGTTGCTTGTATTCTTGATAATTGCCATTCTGAGCCAGGAGCAGTGGCTCAAGCCTGTAATCCCAGCACTTAGGGAGGCTGAGAAAGGAGAATCGCGAGTTCAAAGCCAGCCTCAGCAACGGCGAGGCGCTAAGCAACTCAGTGAGACCCTGCTTCTACATAAAACACAAAATAGGACTGGGGATGTGGCTCAGTGGTTGAGTGCCCCTGAGTTCAGTCCCTGGTACCAAAAAAAAAAAAATGCCATTCTGACTAGAATGAGATGAAATCTTCAAATAATTTTGATTTGCATTTCTCTAATTGTTAGATGTTGAATATTTTTTCATGTATTTGTTGGTCCATTGTATATCATCTTCTGAGAATTTTCTGTTCAGTTTCTTAGCCTATTTATTTATTGGGTTTTTTTTGTTGTTGTTGTTGTTGTTAAGTTTTTGAGTTCTTTATATATCCTGAAGATTAGTGCTCTATCTGATGTGTGTGTGGTAAAAATTTGCTCCCAAATGTAGGCTCTCTCTTCACCTCACTGATTGTTTCTTTTGCTGAAAAGAAGCTTTTTAGTTTGAATCCATCCCATTTATTGATTCTTGATTTTATTTCTTGTGCTATAGAAGTCTTGTTAAGGAAGTCTGGACCTAGTCCAACATGATGAAGATTTGGGCCTACTTTTTCTTCTATTAGTTGAAGGGTCTCTGGTCTGATTCCTAGGTCCTTAATCCACTTTGAGTTGAATTTTGTGCATAGTGAGAAATAAGGGCTTAATTTCATTTTGCTGCATATGGATTTCCAGTTTTCCCAGCACCATTTGTTGAAGAGGCTATCTTTTCTCCAATATATGTTTTTGGTGTCTTTGTCTAGTATGATATAATTGTATTTATGTGGGTTTGTCTCTGTGTCCTCTATTCTGTACCATTGATCTACCAGTCTATTTTGGTGCCAATACCATGCCATTTTTGTTACTACTGCTCTGTAGTATGGTTTAAGTTCTGGCATTGTGATGCCACCTGCTTTACTCTTCTTGCTAAGGATTGCTTTGGCTATTCTGGATCTCTTATTTTTCCAGATGAATTTCATGATTTGCTTTTTCTATTTCTATGAGGAATGTCATCGGTATTTTGATTGGAATTGCATTAAATCTGTATAGTGCTTTTCATAGTATTATCATTTTGACAATATTCATTCTGCCCATCCAAGAACAACAGAGATCTTTCCATCTTCTATGGTCTTCTTTAATTTCTTTCTTTAACATTCTGTAGTTTTCATTGTAGAGATCTTTCACCTCTTTTGTTAAGTTGATTCCCATGTTACTTGTATTCTTGATAATTGCCATTCTGGTTGAAGTAAGATGGAATATCAGTGTAGTTTAATTTGCATTTCTTTAATTGCTAGAGATGTTGAACATTTATTCCTATATTTGTTGACCAATCATATTTCTTATTTTGTGAAGTGCCTGTTCATTTCCTTTGCCCATTTTTTGATTGGGTTATTTGGGGTTTTTTGTTTGTTTTGGTTTGGTTTGGTTTGGTTTCAGTTTGGGGGGATTGGTATTAAGTTTTTTGAGTTCTTTGTATATTCTGGAGATTAATGCTGTATATGAAGTGCAGGTGGCAAAGATTTTCTCTCATCCTGCAGGCTCTCTGTTCATGTTCTAGATTATTTTCTTTGCTATGAAAAAGCTTTTTAGTTTGATACCACCTCATTTATTGATTCTTGATTTTACTGCTTGCCCTTTAGGAGTCTTATTGAGGAAGTCAGTTTCTAAGCTGACATGATAGAGAGTTGGGCCTACTTTTTATTCTAGTAAGCACAGGGTCTCTGGTCTAATGCCTAGGTCCTCGATCCACTTTGAGTTTCGCACAGGGTGAGAGATAGGGGTTCAATTTTATTCTACTACATATGGATTTCCGGTTTTCCCACCACCATTTGTTGAAGAGGCTATCTCTTCTCCAATGTAAGTGAATGGTGCCTTTGTCTAGTATGAGATAACTTTATTTATGAGGATATATCTCTGTGTCTTCTATTCTGTTCCAGTGGTCTTCATGTCTATTATTGTGCCAAAAATGCAATGCTAGTATCTTTTTAAAATCTACTTCTCTTGAAGCCCAGGTGTGTTCGTGTGGATTTTTCTTTGTTTTTACATGTATGGGATTTATAAAAAACTATTAGAAAATATTTGAGACTGAGAATGTAGCCAAGCAGTAAAGTGCTTGCCTAGCATGCATGAAGCCATGGTTTGATTCCCGGCATCACAAATTAAGGAGAAGAAGAAAGATTTGCCATTTCTCTACCATTCCCTAGTCTGTCAGAAAGTTTTAGAAGTTCCTAAAATTTGAGGAAATAATTCATAGTTCAATACTATTCCTTCAAGATAACCAACACTAATATCCAGCAATTCCATTAATTCCCAAGTAAGGATCCAAATTATACACATGCAGAGTTTTTCTTAGGCAACACTGAAGTTCCAAGTTGTTTTTTGTTTTTTGAGGGTTTTTTTGGTACTGGGGCTTGAACTCAGGGGTACTTGACCACTGAGCCACATTCCCAGCCCTATTTTGTGTTTTATGTAGAGACAGGGTCTCACTGAGTTGCTTAGCACCTCACCATTGCTGAGGCTGGCTTTGAACTCGCAATTTCCCCATCTCAGCCTCCCTAAGTGCTGGGATTACAGGCTTGCACCAATGCGCCTGGCTCCAAGTTTATTTCTGGAGCAGAATGAACTATTTCCATAATTTACAGTGCAATAAAGAATTTAAGAAACCCCCTTATGAACAGGAATGGATCTGAATTGCACAAACAGGTTAGTCTAGACCTAAGGACGGTTTCCATAGAAATATTAGACATCTCAATAAAAATTTGTCAATACCCTTTCGCACCGGGGAGGTGGAATGCAAGCATATGTTAGGACCCGAAAGATAGTGAACTAAAAAAAAAGAAAAGAAAAGAAAAAGAAAAAATGTTTGTCAATCCCCCAAAATACATATGACATGGGAAGTTTAGTAGTAACAATAAGCATTATAGTTCATGGTTTTCACTAAATTAAATCTTTATTTTTAAAATCATGTGTTGGTTCTAAACAAATAAAATGTGTTTTTTAAACACAGAAAAAGTGCTTCTTTTCAACTATCTGTTATGTTCATTAGTTCATAGATTACCAACAAAACCAACAATTTTTTCCACACTGTTGTATAAAATATTATAGGCATTAAAAGAGTAATGAACCAAAAAAATAAAAAATAAAAGAGTAATGAACCATAGAGCAGAAGATCCATTACTTTAAAACAAAAAAATATCTATTTGTCAAGAGAAATCCTTGCCTCATGAGACAGGAACATCAGACCAAGACATGAACTGCCAACCAGAAACTAGAAATTAAAACTCTAATAGAAGCTCCTTGAATCCATTTTAAATCGAACACTTTACAGAGTTCTCATTATTCCGGAAGAGAAATAGAAAATCACTTTTCTAAAGCATATAATTAGTCTATGGCACTTTTAGAAAATTATATTTTCAAAATGCTTTTTAATGTGCACCTAAAGTCCTAGAAATGAGTCTCATTGAGTAGACCTTGAGATTCTTTAACTCAGTATTGACCAGAGCTTTCTTAATACTATTGGTTGACAGAAAACCAGAAAAGTCATACAAAAAGAAAACTCATCTAAAATGTATGAAGTAGTCCAAAATAACATGATGCCTTTCTAGCCTTATGTAAGTAAAACATTTTTAAACATTAAACTTAAATGTTACGATGTAAAATACCATAGAATTTTAAGCTCTTTTAACTTAATAGGACCTCTTGTCTGTGGTTGGTTGGTTGTTTTGTGGTTCTTGGGATTGAACCCAGGGTGCTCTACCACTGAGCTACATCCCGATCCCCAGAGTGTGAGCCAAGCAGTCTCTCCCTCTTTACAAATGCTTCTACCCCAAGTCTGTTCCTGATGTCCACCTCTTACACAGGGACCCATTATGAGAGATTCTCAAGATGGAGCTTCCTTACCTTTAAAATTAGACCCAGAATAGCCAAAGCATTGCTGAACAATAAAAGTAGTGGAATTAGTTTGTTTCTGCTTTTATAGGGTCTTGAGCTCAATAATCAAATTGTAGTCTTTCTCTTGAATTTTATTCCCTTCAATATCTGTGGGTTCCTTTGTTGAGGGATTGCAGCGGGGGGGGGGGGCTTCTCTGCCTGGACTTCTTTTCCTCCTTTATAAGGGGGTCCTTTGGTAGGTAGTTATTTCTTTTGTAGTAAGTGGTATATCAGCATCAACACACAGGCTCAGTGTAATCACCCCCAAAGCCTCTCAGTATGCCACTACAGAACTGCTAATTTAACTCTCCACTGTAACACTATAAATTCCTTTGAGCTACCAAATGGGAACTTCACATTTTTTGCTGTAAGAGATGTCCATGAGTGGGACCTGAGGGCTCTCCTAGCTATTCCTACTTGGGGCTTTGTCATCAGTTTGAGATTTTTGTGCTGTCTCTTGGCTGGGTTGTGGGTGTAATTCAGCATCAGAGTCTCTACCCTGTGAACTTATAGTATTCCATTAGATTCCCAGCACTTCTCAGAAAAGAGGAAAACAAACAATAGTAACAAACAATATATAGCACAAAATAAATACCCAGTACCTACTATGACATTTACAATGCTAATTACCACAAAAAGAGGTATTGCCAGGGTCAGCAATTAACAACAATAACTAGCCATTAACTAGATCTAGCATTAAAGTAAATGGCATGTGTCAAT
>PVHX01022846.1:0-26886 GCA_004024805.1 Geosciurus inauris
ATCCAGCTATCCCACTCCTTGGCCTATACCCTAAAGATTTAAAAACAGCACACTACAATAAAGCAGTCACCTCAATGTTTATAGCAGCACAATTCACAATTGCAAAACTATGGAAGCAACCCAGATGTCCTTCAATAGATGAATGGATAAAGAAACTGTGGTACATATACACAATGGAATATTATTCAGCAATAAAAGAGAATAAAATTATGGCATTTGCAGGTAAATGGATGGAATTGTAGAACATTATGCTAAGTGAAGTAAGCCAATCCCAAAAAACCAAATGCCGAATATTTTCTCTGATTAGTGGACAATGATACATAAGGGGGGTAGGAATGGGGAACATAGGAGAAATGGAGGAACTCTGGATGTGGCAGGGGGGAGGTGGGGGAAGGAAAGGGGAATGGGTATAGTAATGATGGTTGATTGAGATCGTCATCACTACCCTTGGTGCATGTATGAAGACATAAATGGTGTGACTCTATCTGATTTGCAACCAGAGAAATGGAAAGATTGAGCTCTGTATATGTAATATGATTTGAAATGCATTTAAATAAAATAATTAAATTAAAAAAATCTAGAATATATAAATAATAGAAACCTGATTTAAAAAAAACCCAAATAATAAAAATAAACACAGGCAAATAATTTTTTTTGTGTGTGTGCTGAGGATTGAATTCAGGGGCACTTAACCACTGAGCTCCATCACAGCTCTTTATTATATTTTATTTGGAGACAGGGTCTTGCTGGCCTCACTAAGTTGCTGAAGCTAATTTGAACTCATGATCCTCCTAACTCAGCTTCCCGAGTTGCAGGATTACAGGCATGCACCACAATGCCCAGCTAGATAAATGGTCTTAATAGGTACTTCTCAAAAGAAAAAACACAAATTGCCAATAAATATACCTTTAAAATGCTATATATCATTAGGCATCAGGGAAATCAAGTCAAAACTATAACACGATATCATTGGCCCTGGTTAGAATGGCTGTCATAAAACAAAAAGAAGAACAAAAATCCCCAAAACAAAACCAAAAAACACCAAACCCCCCAAACTCCCAAATCACCATCATTACCATCACCACAACAAATAAATATTGGAGAGGTGTGCTGAAAAAGGATACCCTTACACCTGTTGGTGGGAATGTACACTAGGATAGCCATTTTGGAAAACAGTATGGAGTTTCCTCAAATATAAAAAGATAAATCTACCATATAATTCAGGTGTCCTACTTCTAGTACATAGATGAAGGAATTTAAATCAGCATACTAAAGAGACTCTGTATGTTCATATTTATTGTGAAACTACTCATAATAGCTAAGAAAATGTGTTATATACACAATGAAATCATATTCAGACAAGGAATACTGTCATTTGCAGCAAGATGGACAGAACTGGGGGAATTTATGGTAAGTGCAAGAAGCCAGAAACAGAAGGACAAGTACTGCAAGATCTCTCTCATGTATGGAAGTTAAAAATAAAGTGATTATGAAGTTAGAATAGTGATTATTAGAGATGGGGCAGAGTGTGTGGTGGTGGTGAGGAGAGTAGATTAAGAGAGCATTCACAGTGTATGCTGTACATATATGTTGAAATGTCGTACTGGTCCCCATTAATTTGTACAATAACTAAATGTCAACAAAAAGAACAATATAATGATTTTAAAGCATAAGTAAAACTGGAAAATGATGCAAAAAGAGCACAGAGCATTGGGTAAGAACAAAGGTTTGAAGTTATCTACTCCTCCATCAGGCTCTGTAAATGTTCCAGTGGAGCTCTGGTCATGTCTGGATTCCAATGGGAAGTGATTGGCAGCATTCAACAGCCAGCATGAGTTAGCCTAAGACTGCATATGGGTTTTCCTAAGGAGAAGGCACCTGGAACATCAGTTATGTTCTGGCAAGATTTCTGTGGAAATCTTTCCTTATTCTGAAATTTTTATGCTCTAATGCTAGATAGGGAAAATCAAAACTTTTTATTGGAGCATAAATAGAAACTTTAGAAATTTAATGAGACGGCAAGGATATTACTAGAGTCTGAAAGTGTTCTAAATGGTTAGAAAACTAACCTTTTTAAAAAAGTGTTACTACTTAGAAGGTGTGCCAAAAGGACTTTCATTATTCCCAAAGTATTTTCCATTAATTTTATCTTTTATCAACAACTCTATTTAGAAATATACCTTTAAAGAGTTCCATTAATGCTTAGCAGATTAGAATCAAACACTATCTTTTCCTGTTTTAGGACCTCATCAAAACTGTTATAAAGTAATCTCAAATAAGAATTACTCCTTTTAAATTGGGAGAAGAGGAGTAGAGGAAACAGCCAACAAACTTTCAACAAATTGCTGAAACTCAGTGAAAAGAAGGAAGGGACAACTCAGCAGAGAGGATCAAGCTGTAGCTTATATATCAGAAGAAGTTGCATTAGTGTGGGAAAGCCAATCTGTCTACCTAAAAATATCCATACGATTCAGGATTTAGAAACACTACATGTCAAACTAGTTAGGGGAAATTGAGGCAGAAAATAGGAGCTACTCTGTACTTAGGTGCCGTCTAAAACCTCTTTGAACAGTTAAGTGTTTTCCTCTCATAGGAAGACAGGTTTACTCTCCAGAGAAACTGAAGCTAAAAGGTCCTGTAATCAGTTTTAGAATAACAAAGTAAAGCTAAAAATTACATAAACTTTCAGAAATAAACCAGGTTTTATATAAAGAATTATGAATCAGAAGGGCATCAGAGTTCTAAAGAGCAACTATTATTTTGTGTGTTCATAGAAAATGTAAGAGCCAGGTGTGGTGGCACAAGCCTATAATCCCAGCTATTCTGAGATCGAAGGAGGAAGTTGAGGCAAATTCAAGGCTAGCCTGGGCCAGCCTGTCTCAAAATTTTAAAAAATGACTGTAGGTAGGGCTCAGAGGTTGAAGACCTCTGGGTCAATCCCCAGGACAAACAAAACAAAACAAAACAAAACAACAAAAATTCCCAACAAAACTAAAAATAAATAAACCAACCCAAAACAGCAACAAAACCAAAAAATTCAACGAAAAGAAATATGTTTTTAGATCCGTCTTTGCTACAAAATGTATTCTTCTTTTTCACTTTCACAGAAACATACTAGAGCATATGCTCTATCCAAATATTTGAAATCAAGGCAGAGGCAGTCATGGGATCCAGGAATCACAAGACCTTATATTTAAGGATGGGAGTTTAAGAGAGGGTCCTGGGCACCAGGCCTAGGAACAACCAATTGCCCATATTATGCAGATAAATCAGGTGTAATGGAAGATAAAGAAAATAGAAGGGAGAATCTGAAGTTTAAACATCTAGAAAATTATGACTAGGAGTTTGAAACCTCATGTAAGCATTTGTATATAATATAAGATAAGCAACTAGAAAATTCAGACTAGGTATAAGTTGGTCAAATATAAGTTAAACATATGCAATAAATGAAACAGACTTACTGGTGAACCATAGTTATGTGGTCATAATGGTATAAACAAAGTATTTTGATATAAACAAAAATTTTGATCAAAATATATAGTAGTGAATTGGGGTAGTATGTGAGGGATGTGGATGTCCTTATTTTTCTGTGATGTGTATTTTACATGGAGTAGAGATGGAAATTAATCTTCCTTACCAGGAAGTCATTAGAAATTTCCTAAAATTGGATAAATCAAGAAAGCAAAATAGATCAGTATTGAGAAATATCAACATTTCAGACTTCCAAAATGATTCAAAAAGGCTACAATTGAGAAAGAAGCAATTGAAAAGTGTACCACTGAAAGCCATACACACACACACACACACACACACACTCATAGACAAACACACACACACACACAAACATACATACATATAGATCCATTAGTAGAATTTAATTTTATAATGTCATATGTTTTTTCATATATAATTAACAATTATTCCTATTTTTCTTTCTGCAATGAAAATTCTCTAATTATGTGATAACGATATTTTTAAACATTTTATCATTTCTAAATACATTTGATATATATGCTAGTATGCTAGGCTTATATAAGTTTGTAGATATATTTTAATATCAAGCTTAAATGAGAATCATAAATGTATAAGTTTCACAGTATATATATGTATATATTTATCTTTGTCTATCAATATTTGTTGATAGATATTGATAAATAGATATAGATAGATATAGATAGTTTTATGGTGATCTTTTTATATATCCAGAAGTACTTGTTGCATATAAGTCATGTTTCTAATACTTTTTGCATATACACACAATGCTTCATATAACCTCTAGTTTTTTTTTTTTTGAAGAAATAGACTATTTTTCTCATTTCCATTAGTTCTTATTTGTATCTTATCAGCTAAAGTCCAGGAAGAGAATGACAGTGTGATTGCAGACACCACAGCCACTGTGCAGAACAAGAACAGTATGCCTTAAACAGATGCTGTCCTGCATGAGATCCAGAGATACATTGACAACCTCCCAATCTGTCCTGTGCAGTGACCTGTGACATTAAATTTGGAAACCACTTCATTCCCAAGGTAAGATTATTTCTCTCACACCGAAGTCCCCAAATTTGCTGTATGGTCCCAATCCTCTGCAAACACAAGATGAGAGAAGTACAAAACTCATCCATGTAGCACCTTGATGAACTCAGAACTAGACCAAACTAGGTCATGAAGCTCCACAACTGTCCCTCATATCCAGCAGCATGAACTTTCCCAATTTCTTCTGCTCCTTTAAATCTGTTTTGGCTACTTGCAGCTGTTTATGCTTCCAAACAAATTTTAGAATCAGTTTGTTAATTTCCTAGAACACTCTGCTGAGATATTTTTCAGCATGATATTAAATCTATAGATCAGCTTGGAAAGAATTGATATCTTGACATGTTGGGCATTTCAGCTAATGAGCATTGTATATGTTCTCATTTCCTTTGGGTTTTCTTTATTTTTTCCAGTAATATTTTGTTTTAAATGGAGTAGTTTCCACACTTTTTTGAGATATTTTTAAAATTAAGTAATTAATATTTTGAAGATAATATAATTGTAAAATTTGAATAATGCCTTTTCCATTTTGTTGTTCTTGGCATATGGACATATTGTTCCAGTTCTATATTAATGACTTTATATCTAGAATTCTTACTAACTTTATAAATCATTGATAATAATTTGTATTTGTATTCATTTGGGGTTTCTTATTTATATTACCTTGATGTCTGGTTAGAATTTGTTTTAGTTTTTTCCAATTTTAGTGACCTTAATTTCTCTCTCTTACATTATTGCACTAGCTGGGATTTCTAGCACAGTGTTGAACAAAAGTGGTGTGTGGAGCATGCTTTTAATTTTTTTGACTCTAGCAGGAAGTGAAGGTTTAATATCACACTATTGAGTGTGATGTTTTATGTACATTTTGGCAGATACTCTTAATCTGATGAAGGAAGTTTTACTTTTTCTTATTTGTGTTTGATGTTTTCTTATAATGTATTATTTTGTTTGGCACTATGTCAATTTTATCAAGTGCATTCTCTGCATCCACTGATCATGTGTTGATGGTCATATATTTTGGTCTCCTTCTCTACTAAATATGCATATTGTAGTACAGATACACAGCAGAATTGGATCTTCTAATATTTGTTAAAGACTTTTTATCTTCCCACATTTTTTAATTGGTGCTTTACTGTTGTACATATTGATGGGATTTGTTGTTATATATTGGTGCATGCAAACAATATCACAATATAATTTGGCCAATATCACTCCCCAGCATTCTTTATTCATATTTATGAAGGATTATTCTCCAATTTGTCTTTGAAACTACTTTGTCATATTTGTGTCAAAGTAATGCTGGGCTCATAAATTAAGGGAGATCATATTTCCTACTTTCAGACTATTTTAATGCTTTTCTATCCTCACACTCTTCTTTTTGTGGCCTCTTAGTTGTGTCTTTGGAATCACTAATAATATTTGCTCAAGTACAGTTCTATTAGAAAAACTGCAGTTTCAGTTGGTATTGATGAACTTCCAGAAAGAAGTCTTCCCTCCTTTACTAAGTAGTCAGAATGCTACAAGACATCCTACCCTGACTCAGAGTTGTTGGTTGACTAACACACTTGAAAATTGACCACATTCAGCTCTGAGGTTTCCCCAGCTGTGCAATCTTGGAACTGATTTTTATCTCAGTGGCTTTCCAATGAGTCTAACATAAAGTTTCTACATTTATTTAGACTTACTGGTCAGGGTGCTCCAAGCGACTACATTTCACTTAAAGCCAGAACATATTACTAGTGAAAGTTATAAATGATAGAACTAAAAGTTGTATTTTCATGGTGGAGAAAAAAATTATCATTTTAGTAAGGTTAGAAATACTATTTTCAGCAAGGTGTGGTGGGGTATGCCTGTAATCTGAGTGACTTGCGAGGCTGAGGCAGGAGGATCCCACGCTCAAAGCCAGCCTCAGCAAAAGCAAGGTGCTGAGCAACTCAGTGAGACCTTGTCTCTAAATAAAATACAAAATAGGATGTGGCTCAGTGGTTAAATGCCCCTGAGTTCAATGCTGGCACCAAATAAATAAATAAATAAATAAATAAATGAAATACTATTTTAAACTTCTGGAGAAGAGTGAATGGAGGACTTTCCCAAGAGGTGATGGGCCTTGATCTGATGATGACAGACTTTATACAAGGGTTAGATTTTTCAATTAAGTCTGTTTTCAGCAAAGAATAGAAGAAGGGGCTGGGATTGTAGCTCAGCGGTAGAGCGCTTGCCTCGCATGCGTGAGGCTCTGGGTTCGATCCTCAGCACCACATACAAAGCAATAAAATAAAGACATTGTGTCCATCAACAACTAAAAAATATTAAAAAAAAAAGAATAGAAGAAGGAATCATGGTATAGGTAGCCTATATTGATTATAGAGGAACCAATCCAATGAAGAAAATTGTAATACTGCATAGCTTATTCTAATCACTTCCTTATGAATTCTAAAAATAATTTCTATCACAGGATTGAGGCACTCAATGAGGTGGACATAATGGTCTAAGATAAGTTGGCAAACTTCTCTAATGGGCCGGAGAGTAAATATTAGGGTCTTTTAGGCAATAGGGTCTCTCTTGTCACTTCTTGTGCCATAGTTACACAAAAGCCCTCATAGATCATATGTAAATGAGTGAAAAAGTGGGTTCCAATATTTATGGATAGTGATTTACATAATTTTCATGTCACTTAATACATATATGTTTCAATTTAATAATTACTAGATAAAAGGCCATATATGAACAGATGACAGACTGCATTTGGATGGTTGTGGTTTACTAATTACTGGTCTGAGCCCTTTCCATAGAACTTTCTGAATGATAGGAATTTTCTTATCTCTGTTGCCCAATACACTAATTACTAGCTACACACGCCTGTTCAGTGCCTGTAATTTGATTAATGCAAGTAAGGCATTTAATTTAATTATTTTAGATTATATGAATTCATTTAGATTTATTTAAATTGTAATTTAACTTTTAATTATTTTAAATTTAAATGTGTGGCATGAGGTCTTTGTGTTGGACAGCACATATCTTAGGCTTTTTCTAAATAGAATTAAGTATCTTTCATTATGTTTGGATGAGGGACAATAAAAAATAGATAGTGGCAATAAATCCTAGTATTCTACAGCACACTAGGATCAATTTAGTCTACAGCCATTTATTATGGATCTTATAAATGATCACAAGAGAGCAGTTCAAATGTTACCAAAGAAACAATAAGGCGATGAAAATGCTGCTTCCCCTGATTTGGTCATTACACATGTATACATCACACTGTAAATAAGTACATTTATAAAAAAGAAATCTTTCAGCACCAAAAGCTTGGAAAACAAAAAATGCAATTTGGTGCTGTTTCACTAAGTGGTCAAAATTGAATTGAATTGGAGAGAATCATTTATATTCTTTTCTATGCCACACTCTATAGAAATATTCATTTATTTTTTAAAAAAATATCCATGCATTTGATTCTATGATCTTATCCTACATTACTCTATTGTAAGTATCATAAATATCTACAATGCATACATCATAATGCCTTTCTAAAATGTTACACAATCTGACAATTGCACCTCTAAGACAGATGTTCATACTTAATGACTGAATCATAAAGATAGGAGACAATAATACTGCCCCCTCCCAGTGTACACACACACACATATACACACATACACAGAAATTTTAAAATTGTTGATGAAACAATTTTGAGAAGGATGACATCCTCTGAGATATAGAAGAGTCAATGGTAATTACTGCATTAAGAGTATGCCTCATGTTTTGTTGGGCAATCCTTATTTCTCAGCCAGGAAAATGCAGAATCAGGATCATAGTTGCACACATAGGGAAGTGTGTGAAAGAAGGATCACTTGTGTGAAAGAATATTTCCCCTTTGTCTCTTCTAAATGTATTGGGTTTTGCCTTCTGTCAACTGTATCCAAAGAAATCGAAGAATCAGACAGCTACTTAGGAATTCAAGGTACCTTAATCTAAGAATTTATCTTATCCAAGGAATGGGAAGACTTCAGTATCAACTCTGGCTATGTAACTCTTAGCTGTTATCTTGGGAAAATTTCAGATCCATTTGAGTCTTGGCTTTCTCCTTTGCACACTGCTGATAATTTCTTATTTGCTTCATTATGATGCTGTAAGAATTCAACCAGATAATATCTGCCAAAGCAAAAGCAAATACTAGGAGATATCATTTTCACCCGCATCACTGATGCAGTCAGAGCCTGAGAAAACATTGCGCTTATGAAGATATGTATAAATTAGCAGTTTCATGTGCTGTTGGCAGGATTCTAAACTGGAAAATCCAGTTTGAAAAACAATTTTCCAGTATCTATTAAAATAAAAATGTAAGCCTGGTGCAGGCATACTCCCATAATCCCAGCAGTTTGGGAGGCTGAGATAGCAGGATTGCAAGTTCAAACGCAGCTTCAATAGCTTAGCGAGCCTCTAGTAATTTAGCAAGACTGTCTCAAATAATAAGAAATAAACAGAGCTGGGGACGGGGATGTGGCTCAGTTGTTAAGCACTCCTCAGTTCAATTCCTGGTATCTGAAAACAAAAAAAGAAAGAAAAATATAAAATGTGTGTTCAGTGATGAGGAAATTCTAATGTTTGGTATATACTCTACATGCAAACAAGAATGTCCAATATGTTCTCATTACATAGTTGCTTGTCCCAAAGAAATATTGCAAATTGCCTAAAGCTTATCAGTAGTGTAATAATGCCTTCATGTTATTTAGCATGTATAATGTGGATGTATGTGTGAACGTAGAGAAATATATGAATTATTTTATTGAATACACAATCAAAATTCAGAAGAATACTTTTAATTTGGGTGAACTAAAAGAGCAAAGTTAGAAGTTGCATAATAAACCTGTTGCATACAGGTTTCTTTGCCTTCCATGCATAGAATAATTTTGAAGGATCATATTCCCTGCAGAGATATATTCCTAATTGATGGTGGCAGTCATTTATGAAATGTCCAAATTGGGTTCTGTGGTAAAGTGAGAAAGAGACTTACTTTCCCCATATATTCATTTCGATACAATGTCTTGTTCTTTTTTTAAAAAAAATTTTTTTAGTTGTTGATTGACCTTTATTTATTCATTTATTTATATGCAGTGCTAAGGATCAAACCCAGTGCCTCCCACATGTGAGGCAAGCGCTCTACCACTGAGCCACAATCCCAGCCCATCTTGTTCTATTTTTAATGGAGTTCTAAGTAATGTAATGTGAAATAAAATTCCCTCTCTTTTCTTTTCTTTTTTTTTTTGGCAGTCCTTGTGAGCAAACCCAGGGTCTTGGGTATGCTAGGCAAACATGCTTCCTTTGAGCTACATTTCTAGCCATGCAACTGACTCTTTTATGTGTATAGTCCAATGAATTGTGACAAATATATACAGTGATGTAACCACACAACAATAAAGATATAAAATGTTGCTGGGCATGATAGTGTACAATTTTAGGTCCTGCTACTGAGGAGCTTGAGGCAAGAGGATTGCTTGTGCCAAGTTTGAAACCAGCCTAAGCAACATAGCGAGATAGTGCATCTATGTATATAATATTTGTATCACCCCATAAAGTCTCTTTATACAGCTATTACAACAAATCATACTTCCTCACTTCCAGGCCCTGGTGACCAGTGATCTACTTTCTGTACCTCTGGTTTTGATTCATCAAGAAAGTTGTACAATAGAATATGACAGAACAATGGAGAATCAAATCTTTCATCTCAGTCTGTCTTACCTTCATTTATTCTTTGTCCTATACACTTCTTATATAGATCCAAGTTTCTTTTTAACTGCTTTTTTTGTTTGCTTTTTGTTTTTTGGTACTGGGGATTGAACTAAGCACATCCTCAGCCTATTTTGTGTTTTATGTAGAGACAGGGTCTCATTGAATTGCTTAGCGCCTTGCCATTGCTGAGGCTGGCTTTGAACTCGCGATTCTCCTGTCTCAGCCTCTCAAATTGCTGGAATTACAGGTTTGTGCCATCACCATCGGCTCTTTTTTAGAATTTTCATTGGTGTATAATAATTATAGGGAACAGAATGTTTCATTGTTGCCAATTCATAATGCACATAAGATAATTTGATCAATTTTATTCCCCATTATCTTCCTTTGCCCTCACCTCCTCCTCCTTTTGATCCCCTCTTTATACATTGCTGGTCTCTCGTATACTTTCATGTATCTCTATTTTTTTGTTTTATGTAGCAGAACATGTTTTAGATTTACATGTTTTAGTAGTTCATTCCATTTTATTACTGAATAGTATCCTATTCCAAAGAGTACCATGAATTCTTTCTCCACTCATAAGTAGATAGATTATTTCAGTTGTTTCTAGTTTTTGGCTTTTTAAATATAAGTAATGTGTACATTTGTGTAAAAATATTGAGGCAGATTATATTTCCTTTTCTATTAAGTAAATACCGAAGACCAAGATTATTGCACAATTTTTATCTTTATGCTAAACTGATAGAATCAATGCAATTTTTCTTTAATAATATTTGCTTTATTTCCTATGTAAAAAATATTTACCAGCTCAAGATTGCACATTTGCTCTTATATTTTTCTAGAAGTCTTACAGTTTTGACTCCTATAGTTAAGTTGGTGATTCATTTCAAGTTAATTATTTGTGGTATGACCTGCTTCTCACCACCCTACTTCTCTGAATTCCAGTGAACATCCAACCCCATTGAAGAGAGTTTCCTCAGTTTCCACAAAGGAATGCTTCCTATTCATTTATCTACCCAAACTGAATCAGAAGGACATACACAATTTAAGCAGATCAATTTCATTCAATGAAATAGAAGACACCATCAAGAGCTTACCAACCAAGAAAAGTCCATGACCAGATGGGTTCTCAACTGAGTTCTACAAAACCTTCAAGGAAAAATTAACACCAATACTCCACAAATTGTTCCATGAAAAAAAGGAGGAAACACTTTCAAACTCATTCTCTGAGGCTAGTATCACCCTGATACCAAAACCAGGCAAAGATGTATCAAGAAAAGAATACTTCAGACCAATATCCCTAATAAGCATAGACTCAAAAATTCTCAACAAAATTCTGGATAATGTCATATAAAAACATGTTAAAAAGATTGTGCACCACAATCAAATGGGGTTCATCCCAGAGATGTAAGGTTGGTTCAACATATGGAAATCAATAAATGTAACTCATCCTATCAATAGACTTAAAGACAAGAATCATATAATAATCTCAATAGATGCAGAAAATACATTTGACAAAATACAGCCCCTCTTCATGTTCAAAACACTAGAAAAACTAGGGATACTAGGAACATATCTCAACATTGTAAAAGCTATCTATGCTAAGTCCGAGGCCAACATCATTCTGAATGGAGAAAAATTGGGACCATTTCCTCTAAAAACTAGAAAAAGACAGGGTGTCCTCTTTCATCAGTTCTATTCAACATAGTTCTTAAACTCTAGCCAGAGCAATCAGACAGATGAAAGAAATTTAAAGGGTATGAATAGGAACAGAAGAACTCAAATTAGCACTGTTTGCTGATGACAGGATTCTGTATTTAGAAGATCCAAAAAATTCTACCAGAAAACTTCTAGAACTAATAAATGAATTCATCGAAGTAGCAGGATGTAAAATCAATACCCATCAATCAAATTTATTTCTATATATCAGTAATGAATCCACTGCTAGAGAAATTAGAAAAACTACTCCATTCATAGCATTTAAAAAAATTTTTTTAAAATTTTTAAAAAAAAATTTTTTTTAGTTGTGGATGGACACAATATCTTTATTTTATTTATTTTTATGTGGTGCTGAGGATTGAATCCAGTGCCCCATGCATGCAAGGCAAGCACTGTACCACTGTGCTATAATCCCAGCCCCACAGCATTTTTTTTCAAAAAGAAAATACTAGGGAATAAATCTAATAAAAGAGGTGAAAGACCTCTACAATGAAAACTACAGAATACAAAAGAAAGAAATTGTAGAAGACCTTAGATGATGGAAAGATCTCCCATGTTCTTGGATAGGCAGAATTAATATTGTCAAAATGGCCAAACTACCAAAAATGTTATGAGGTTTAATGAAATTTCTATTAAAATACCAATGACATATTTCAGAGAACTAGAAAAAGCAGTCATGAAATTCATTTGGATAAATAAGAGACCAGAATAGCCATAGCAATCCTTAGCAAGAAGAGTGAAGCAGGAGGCATCACAATATCATATCTTAGACTGTGCTATAGAGAAATAGTAACAAAAATGGCATGGTATTAGGCCAATGGAACAGAATACAAGACACAGAGACAAACTCATATGAATACAATTATATTATACTACACAAAGGTGCCAAACATATATATTGGAAAAAAGATACCCTATTAAACAAATAGTGCTGGGAAAACTGGAAATCCATATGTAGCAAAATAAAATTAAACTTCCACCTCTCACCATGCACAAAAATCAACAAAAAGTTAATCAAAGACTTGGGCACTAGAATAGAGACCCTGTGCCTAATAGAAAAAACAAATAGGCCCAAATCTTCATGTCAGCTTAGGACCTAACTTTCTTAACAAGTCTCCTAAAGCGTAAGAAGTAAAATAAAAAATTAGTAAATGGGATGGATTGAAACTAAAAAGCTTCTTCTCAGCAAAGGAAAATATCAGTAATGTAAAGAGAGAGCCTACAGAATGGGAGAAACTCTTTACCACATGCATCTCAGAGCACTAATCTCCAGGATATATAAAGAACTCAAAAATATCAATGCTAAAATATAAATAACCCAATTAATAAATGGGCTAAGGAACTGAACAGACACTTCACAGAAGAAGAAATACAATTGATCAAAAAATGTTCATCATCTCTAGCAAATAGAGAAATGCAAATCAAAGCTACTCTAAGATTTTATCTCACTCTAGTCAGAATGGCAATTGTCAAGAACATAGCAATAATTGTTGGCAAGGATGTAGTAGGGTAAATGGTACACTCATATCTTGCCACTGGGACTGAAAATTGGTGCAACTACTTTGGAAAGCAGTATGTAGATTCCTCAGAAAAGTTGGAATGGAACCACCATTTGACCCAGCTATCCCACTCCTTGACCTATATATACCCAGGGGACTTAAAATCAGCATATTACAGTGGTGTAGCCACATCAATGTTTGTAGCAGCTCAATTCACAAAACCTAAATTATGGAGCCAAACTAGATGCCCATTAATAGATAAATGGATAAAGAAAATGTGATACATATATACAATGGAATATTACTCAGCTTTAAAGGAAAATGAAATGATGGCGTTTTCAGGTAAATGGATGGAGCTGGAGAATATCATGCTAAGCAAAATAAGCCAAATTTCACCCATAAAAGGGCCAAATGTTTCTTTGGTAAGCAGATGCTGATCCATAATGGGAAGGGGGATAGGGAAGAATGAATGGGCTTTGGACTGGACGGAGGAAAGTGAGGGGAAAGGAGAGGGTATAGAAATGGGAAGGATGATGGAATGAGATGGACATTATTACACTATATACATGTGTGATTACACTAATGGTGTGACTCTGCACCATATACAGCCAGAGCAATTTACATATACAGCCATGAGAATTTGTGCTCCATTTGTGTAAAATGCATCAAAATGCATTCTAATTTCATGTATAAGTAATTAGAACAAATAAAAAATGAAAAAAATACAAAGTAAGAAAGTTTGCCTATACCACCCCCAACCTGAATTCTAAACCAAGCAGCAAGAAGAGAGACGAAGTTGTATGAGGGAGGCAAAAGGAACTAAATATAGGCCTTGGATATGAAACATTGAAGATGTATATATATATATACAGTTACAGTTGTGCATCTTAATATTAACACATCATCTTAAAATGCCTGACAAAGGGATGTCCTCTGGGAGATTAGTTCAGAAAGGGTAGTGAGTGACCCTTCTCCTTTAATACATTTCTAGACAGAAGGAAGGAAAACTAAATAGAATTAGACATGAGATAGAAGATAAATTGTGTGCTCTGGAGATTAAATTAGACTAATGACTTCAGAGATAGCACAAATTGGCATCACATTTGTGTTGAGATTAAACAATGTGTGAAAGCTAGAAAAATAATAGGATAGCTCATGCTTTCAGTGAATTTGTTCTTGTTGGGGGAGAGAGGACTAATGCTCAAAATATGCTTAGTAGTAGGAAAACAAATTCATACATTGTTCCAAGTTAGAAACATGAAGTTCAAAGAACATTTCAAATTTTCACATTAACACACAAAACATAGGCATAAATTACAACCTTAATATTCGTTCCCCCATGTGAGTGATCTTTACAGTATCCTCCTATGGTTTGTAGCTGCTCAGATGTTATTTCTGTGTTTAAAATCTATATACCAAGTAACTGTAGATGACACTCAGCCACAGAACTTTTCTTGCTGTATTTTTTTTCCATGCTATTGATTACAAACTTCACACATGCTGGGCAAGTGTTCTACTTCTCAGCTATACCCTAGGCCTGTCAAAGAGATTCTCTACCATTTCCCTTTTACACACTCTATGCTTATCATTTTGAGGACCAGCATGTCCCCTTTTGGGAGGCATTTTTTTTCACTTTTTACCTGAATTATTTCTCCAAATTGAAAGTCTGAGATTGATACTAGTAATAAATTGCAATTATTATTAAGATCAGATGGAGTAGAAATGGCTCCAAATGATCACATACTAATCATTTTGCTGTTGGACCCAAATGACATGTGAATAACTGAACATTAGGTAAGCACTGGCACTTGGGGTCACCAATACCAGGGCAGGGGATATAGCAGATATAGTTGTGCAGTGACCCAGGAAACACTCTAAGATGAAGACAAGGTGATCAGGGTGTTCTCTGGATCCTGTGGGAATGGGGAAATGTGAGAAGAGAGGGCAGAGAAGGCTCCCCAATAGGGGAAGGATGTGAAGAGTGTCCCAGAGGAGAGGACTGTAGAAGACAACACAGAAGCAGCCAGACTGTCAGGTCCCTGTGTGTCAGAGAGGCAAATGCATTGGCAAATGGGTTGTAATTAAGTTCCTTAACAAGAGATTTTAGGTTAAAGTGCTGTACAATACTGGTGAAGAATATGGTGGCACACACCTGTAATCTGAGCACTCAGGAGGCTGAGGCAGGAGGATTACAAGTCCAAAGCCATCCTCAGGAAAAGTGAGGCACTAAGCAACTCAGATACCCTGTCTCTAAATAAAATATAAAATAGGGCTGGGGATGTGCCTCAGTGGTCAAGTGCCTCTGAGTTTAGTCCCCTGTACCACCCAGCTTGGGAATGTGGTTGTTTCTGATTTTGACATGAGAGGCCACTGCATGGGGCAGGCCAGCAGAAATGAGGTCAATTTTCTGTAATCTCATGCAACACAGCATCTAAGTATGGTACATGGCTCCCAACCTGCATGTAGGAAATCTAGTGTCTGCCAATCATATGGATAACCATTTTCTGCATGTTTAATGGTAGGACACAAGTAAGAAATAATAGGACAGGGAAAACATGTCATATTTGTCATAGCAACAAATTGCTACCTGGAGCATGATGAAGGATGAAAAACATTGTAAATGGAAATAATAAGCCCAGAGGTACACTTCTACCTATAAAAAGAGTTGCCAAAATATAGGTGCACATTGCTTTTCTATAAAATATGTATCAGCAAATGCCTATACATCATCATCCATGATAATTAATATAAATAGAATTAAAAGTTTAGAGAAATAAACAACATAATTACATCAATAAGTAAGGGGCCTTGTAGAAAGACAAACTAATTAGATATTAAAGTCATATAAAAATTATCCAATGTCATATAAAAATTATTCCAATCCTAAAAAAATTTGCCAATCAAGATTACAGTATCCAGCGAAACTAACCTTAAGAATTGAAGAGAAATTTTAAAAAACTTTTCAATGAGCAGAAATTTTAGAATTCATGATTATTAAGTCATCACTATAAAAAATAAATTTTATACACATATGTTAAAAAACAACTTCAGAACCATTAAATAGATGAATCTCATTATAAGACTAGAGTAGCAAATGAGAAATAGGAAAAAATTAAACATTAGAATCAAGTCAGAATGAAATTAAGTAATACATCCCTCTCTATAATGTCTGTTATGGTTTAAATATGAGATATGCTCCAAAAGGTCATGTGTGATAAAGTGCAAGAATTCTTAGAGGTAAAATGACTAGATTATAAGAGGAGTAGCTTAGTCTAAAAATTAATCCACTGATATGGTTTATGTGGACAGTAAGTGTTTGCAAGTAGGGTGTGGCTGGATGAAGTAGATCCCTAGGGGGTGTGCCTTTGGGTTTATATTTTGTCCTCCTTGGTGAGTGGAGCTGTCTCTCAGCTTCCTGACTGCTATGTCTTGAACTGCTTTCCTCCACCATGCCTTTCTGCCATGATTTTTGCCTCACTTGGGTCCAGAGCTGTGGAGTCAGCCAACCATAGACAGAACCACTGTAGCAATAAGCCAAAAAAAAATTTTCCTCCTCTGTATTGTTCCTGGGGTCACAAAGAAAAAGTTGACAAAAAGAGAAATTGGTATTGGAAACGGAGCCATTGATGTGACTAATCTTTCCACGTATATCAGAAGTCTTTGGAATTGGTTTGATGGGGGAGGAATTTTGAAGTGTAGAGATGTGAGCTGCAAAAGCTTTATAATGTTATGAGTGGAGCTTACTGGGTGATTTTGGTGGGAACTCAGAAGACCAGTTTACTGATAGGACTGTGGACAGTTAAGAGAGGGCTCACCGGGTTTCAAAGGAGGGGACTCTTGGAAATTGAACTGGAGGATGTTCATGTTATGTTTCAGCAAAGATGTTGTACATACCCGCATCCTGAGACTTTCTGTGAGGCTGAATTTAATAGTGCTATACTAATCAAACTGGCAAAGAAATTTCAAGGCCATACAGTATTCAGGCTGTGACTTTTAGCCAAGTTTACTGGAAAATCAGGAGCAGAAAGACAAGCAGAAAGACTTGAAAAATTGTAGTTGGGCAGAGAAGTCCAAGTAAAACTGGGGCTACAGAATTTGTGGTTGTTAAAAAGATTATAGCCAGTAAATTGATACTACATACTTTAAAAAAGGACAATAGGAAAGATGGCTTGAAGGCCTCACAGGAATTGGCAAGACCACACCCATCTGGGGCTTAAGGGTGTAAAAGTAAAAATTCCTTTGAGAAGAGATCATGGGGGCACCCTGCTTGCATAGGGCCTAGGAAGATATTTCAACGTACAGAATGATGCAGACAGAGAGACTGCTGTAGCCATGATCCCTGGAGGCTTGGTTGCTGCCCAGATGGTGGCAAATCTTGGTGTCAACCATGAGGTCTTGGTACTTTATTAATGTAAGATACTACAATTTGGGGGCTTTGGAGGCTTCCAAGATTTCAAAGGATGGTCTGGTAGGCCAGGCAAAGTTGAACAGCGTCAGATTCTGTGCAAACAGCCTCTGAAAGGCAATGAAGGAAGATATGAGAAGAAAGCTGAAGCTATAGTGAAACCCCTGAGCTTAAGAAATGCTAATAACCTGAAACATCTGCCAAAGAAAGCCATAGGAGTTGAGCAGAGGCAAAGGAAACAGAGGCCATGTGGACTGTAATTGGCAAGGCCATAGAGGTGAAGCTACAAAAGCCCTTTAGAGAAAACAACATGATGTCACATGCCCTAAAAGCTAGACATGAAGCTATAGGACTTCCTTGTCATGTGGGAATTTGTTTTGTTTTGGTTCCATTCCCTCTTTCTAAGCCTCTATTTCTGCCTTGTACAATGGAAAATTTTTAAAAAATTTTACTTATTTATTTATTCTACTTAGGTATACATGATAGCAGAATGCATATTGATATATTGTACACATATGGAGCACAGCTTTTTATTTCTCTGGTTGTATGTGATGTAGAATCACAACATATATGCAGTCATACCTGAAGCTAGGTCTATGATGTCTATCTTATTCCAACATCTTTACCGTCTCCATGACCCTTCCCTCTCCTGTGACCAAAATTCCTTCATTCTTCCCGTGTCCTCCCCCCGATTATGATCAGCATCCACTTATCAGAGGAAATGTTTATTCTGTGCCACTATATATTGGATATGCATAGCTGCCTTCATATTTTTATGGGTTCACACTACAAGTTTGCCCTTGAGTCAAGAGGAGACTTTGGACTTGGACTTTTGGACAATACTGAAAGTGTTAAGTTTACTGAATTCTTGGCATTGGAGTTTATATATTTCACACTGTAAAAGGCATGAGCTTTTGCGGGACCTATTGTGGAATGTAATGATTTAGATGTGAAGAATTCCCCAAATGCTCATGTATGAGACAATGCAAGAATTTTCAGAGATGACATGATTGAATTATGAGAGGTATAACACAATTGGTCCATTAATCACTCATACAGATTATCAGAGCAATAACTGTAGGCAGGTAAGCTGTGGCTGGAGGAAGTTGGTTATTGGGGGAGTGCTTTTGGGATTTATATTTTGTCCTTGGTGAGCAGACTTTTCTCTGCTTCCTGGTTGCCATGTCCTGAGTTAATGACCTCCACTGTGTTCGTCTGCCTAGAAGTTCTTTCTGCCTTATCTCAGGCCCAGAGCTATATAGTCAACCAACTGTGGGGGGACACTCTGAAATCATAAGCCAAAATAAGCCATTTCCTCTTCCATCTTGTTCTCTCTTGTCAGGTTTTTTCATCACAGCAACAAAAAAGCTGACTAAAAGAGATGAATGCAAATGGTGTCAGCTGTCATATTAAAAGTCATAGTATGGCAAAATGGACTTTAAAATAGGATCCAACTATATGCAGTACTCGAGATTCATCTTACATGCAGAGACATACACAGGCTAAAAAGTGAAAGATTGAAAAGGTGTGTCATGAAAATGGAGAATGAAGACAAGCAAGAGTAGGTATCCTCATATAAAACAAAGCTGATTTCAAGCCAAAATTAATCAGAAGAGGAAAAAAAAATCAATTCATACTGGTAGAGAAAATACACCAAAAAGGTAACAACACTATTTATACATCAGTGCATGTAATTACATAAAACAGATAATACTCAACTTAAAGATTCATATGGCCACAAAACAATAATACTGGGTAATTTCAACACCCTTCTCTCCCCATGAGATAGGTTAACAACACAAAAAATCACTAAAAAGTCTTCAGACCTAAAAATATTATGAATTATATGGACTTAGCAGACATTAAGAGAATAGTTCATCCAACAACAGCTTATTTCAACTTTTTCTCCACTGATCATGGAACTAATTCCAAATTGAGCATATTTAGGACACAAAGTATTAAATCTTAGAAAATATGCATCTTAAATTCATGTAATCCCTTTCATAGATCCTACCAGGTCATAATGGAATGAAATTAGAAATAAGAATAAAGCAACCACAGAATTTACATATGGACATGGAGATTCAGTAATGCACTTTCGAATGATGAATAGATCATTGAGGGAATGGGGGGAGAAATTGAAAACTCCTAGAATCAAAAGAATAATAGAAATGCAACATGCAAGTATCTCTGAAACACTAACAAGCAGTTCTAAGACAAGAGTTTATAAACCATCACTGAATACATGAAGAAATCAGAAAGATCCCAAATAACCTAATAATGCATTGTCAAAGCCTTAGAAAATTAAGAACAACCCAATCCAAAATTATTGATTAAAAAAGGAAATAATGAAGATGCAACCTGAAATTAATGAGAAATTTAAAAAGTACAAAGGATTGATGAAAGAAAAATTTGATTCCTTGAACCACCATTTGACCCAGCTATCCCACTCCTGGGTCTATACCCCAAAGACATAGAAACAGCATACTACAGTGACGCAGCCACTTCAATGTTTATAGCAGCTCAATTCACAATAGCTAAACTGTGGAACCAACCTTGATGCCCTTTGATAGATGAATAGATAAAGAAACTGTGGTATATATACACAATTGAATATTAATCAGCAATAAGACAATAAAATTATGGCATTTGCAGATAAATGGATGGAGTTGGAGAATATCATGTAAACCTAAATAGAACAAATAAATTAAATATGGGAAAAATAACTGGCATTAAAAAAAATTGATTCTTTAAAAAGAGCAACAAGACAGATAAACCTTAGCCAAACTAAGCAAAAGAAAGAAGACATGAATTAATAAAACTAGAAATGAAAAAGAAGCTGTACCAAACACATCTCTGAAATCCAGGGGATTATTATGGACTACCTTGAAAACTACTATTCCAATAAATTAGAAAATTTATAGGAAATGGACAAATTTTTACCCAGATACCACCTACAAAATTGGAACCAAAAGGACATAGAAAACCGAATCATACCAATTATAGATGATGAGATTGATGAAGTAATAAGAAGTCTTCCAGAAAAGAAGTATGCAGGAACAGATGGGTTCTCAGCTGAATTCTATCAGAAATTTAAAGAACTAGTGCAGCTCTTTCTCATATTATTCCATGAAATGGAAAGTGTGTTGGGGAGGAGAATAACTCCTAATTCATTTTATGAAACCAGTATCATTCTGATCCCCAAAACAGATAAGGACACAGATAAGGAAAGAAAACTAGAAACCAATATCCCTGATGATCATAAATGCAAAAATTCATAATAAAATACTATCAAATTATGTTAGAAAGCACAATAAGATTGTACATCTAAAAAGAACAAATAGCAAAATTGTACATGATGACCAAGTTTGGTTCATTCCAGGGATGCCAGGATGGTTCAACTCCTACAAATCAATAAACATAATTCATGACATAAATAGAATCAAATAATAATAACCACATGATAATCCCGATGCAGAAAAAGCCTCTGGCAAAATCTAGCACCTATTCATGTTAAAAAATGCTAAAGAAAGGAAGGATAGAAAGAACTTACCTAAATAGCATAAAAGCTCTATATAACAAACCCCAAGCCAAAATATAGTAAATGGGGAAAAATTTAAAACACTTTTCTCTACACTCAGGAAAAAGACAAGAATGTCCATTGTCACTACTTCTATTTAATGAGGGTTGTAGTATTTTACTCAGAGCATTTAGGAAAGAGGAGGAAATAAAAATGATACAAATAGGAAAGAAAGAATTATCACTGCAAATGATATGATTCTGCATTTGGAAGACCCAAATAAACTTCACTGGAAGACTTCCAGGGTGGTTACAGAAAACAAGTTCAGAAAAGTAGCAGTATGTAAGACTAAAATACAAAAATCAATAGCTTTTATACAATGCAATAATAAATCCACTGAAAAACAAATCAGGAATACAGTTCCCTTCATAATACTCTAAAAACGAACAAAGTAACCCGAATACCAAAATCCTCAGGAATGAATCTAGGTAAGTAGGTGAAATATCTCTATGATTAAATTCTAGAACATTGAAGAAAGTAATCAAAGAAAACCTTAGAAGAAGGGAAGACTTCTCATGTTAATAGGCAGAATTAACATTATCAAAATGACTGTATTCCCAAAGCAATCTATAGATTCAATGAAACCTCAGTCAAGATAACAATGCCATTCTTCACCAAACTGGAAGAAAAAGTTCTAAAATTCATTTGGAAAAATAAAAGACCCAAAATAGCTTAAGCAATAAGAGCAATGCTCATCAAAATAACTAATCTCAAATTATACTATAGTTCTCAGGAAACAAAAACTTCATGGTTCTGTCATGTATGCTAATGGGGAAAAATTATAAAGATAAACTCATGTGGATACAGTGATCTAATCCTTGACAAAGGTGCCAAATACATACATTGGAGCAAACGCAGGGTTTTTTGTTTGTTTTAAAAAGTGATGCTGAGAAACCTAGATAACCATCTGTCAATGAATAAAACTAAATTCCTCTCTCTCATCCTGCCCATAGGTCAACTCAAAGTGGATGAAAAACCCAAGAATTAGACCAGAAACACTGTAATTGCTAAGACAAAACAGAAGGTATATGAAAATATAGTCATTTTTAGCAACTAAGGAAATTCAAATTGAAATGACAGATTTAACCTCAGTCCAATTAAAATGTCAGTCATCAAGAACACAAATAAAAACAAATGCCAGAGATGATGCGAAGGAAAAAAAAACAAACACTTTTTCACTGTTGGTGGGATTGTAAATTAGCACAACAACTAAGGAAATCAAGGTTTCTCAAATGCTAGCACTGGAACCACAATATATATGACCCAGCTATATCACTCCTCAGTAATTATCCTCAAGAATTAAACAAGGAATAGAAGTTTGGGGAAATCCCATGAAAATCAATGGGAAATCAGTAGAGTAGAAGAATGGGACCAGGGGAAGTGAGGAGGTGAGAGTGTGGGGACAAATGTGGGGGTGTGCTACAAGATGGCACAAGCAGCCAGCTCAGGGCTGACCACGCTGCCCCGAGAGAGCCACATCACCTCACCCTTATTGGCTGACCTCTGTTCCTGTGCTCCCCTACCTAAGTGCCCCTATACTGTTTCACGTGGACAGCCCACTTCTGCATTCTTAGCTTAGAAACAGGACACCACTGGACCCCCTCCCCTATATAAGCTTATAACCTCCCCTCAATAAAACTGTTCCTGCTTGAGACAGAACTCTCCGGCTCACGTGTGGTGATTACGTGCCGGACGACTTTACCTTTCTCAGCTCGTCTTGTCGGGGACTCCCGAGGATCCCCTCCTTCCCGCTGGTCGAGGGGGGAGACCGATACCTGGCTGGGTAGACCCCGACAGAGAGAAAGAGGAAATACTGGGAATAATTTTGGCTAAATGATATTGTTATATGTGTGCATGTATGAATATCTAACAACAAATTCTACCATCACGTGCAAGTATAATCCAGCGATAAAAAAATATGGAAAAAGAAACCATGATAAATGATTGAAAAGATTTGAAGAAAAAGTAACAGTTTTACACGATTGGTAGGATTATAAATTTGTATAATTACTATGGAGATTTTTTCTCTCAAAATAGTAGAAATTGAACCACAAAATGATCAATGTATCCCACTCCTTGGTATTTACCCTGAAGAATTAAAGTTGTACTCTTGCACTACATGCATGCTTATTTATAGCAGCACAGTTCACAATATCAAAGTTATGAAACCCACCTCTGTATCCATCAACAGATGGATAGATGAAGATAATGTGGTATGTATACACAATGAAGTTTTACTCAATTTTACAGAATAAAATGCCATTTCCAAGGAAACACATGGAACTGGAGAAGATAATACTAAATAGGATAAACCAGACTCAGAACGTCCAGAGTCACATGTTTTCTCTCATATGTGGTACTAGAGAGAAAAGAAACAGTAAAGGGACCTCATCAAAATAAGAAGAAGAAAAAAAAAAAAAAGGCAAGGACGGTAGAGAAAGGGAATGTAGAAGAGAGAAAAGGAAGGAACAATAAAGTATGTGGGAAAGAAACTGACAAATTTGTGCTATGTGCATATAAGAATATATCACAATAAATTCCACTCATGGATAATTCTGATGTTTAATAAAAACCTTTAATAATGTATCTTTATTAAAAATATAATTAGAGATAAAAGATAAAATTATCTTTTATCTCTAATTATATCCTTTTCACCTGAGGAATGAATGTACAGGAGTAATGACTCAAAGATGGTAGAGTAGTAGGAAATTTCAGGTATCAGTCCTTCCAGAGAAACAACTATTGACCTAGTAGGGAACTGTCTGAAGCAACTTTATGAACTCTAGAATCTAGTTGAAAATTATAGTATCCAGGGAAATGTTTAAGAAAAGTTCTAATAAATCTCAGTGTCTCATGTACCAGCTACTATTCCCTATGGAGCAGCACCCACTGCAGGCAGTTGTGAGCACAGCAGTCTACACCCACTGCAGGCAGCTGTGAGCACAGCAGTCTACATTCCTGTGGCATCCTGTTGGTCTTAGAATGGGCAACAGGTATCCTGTCCTACAAAAACCACTTTGTATGTTTTGGTCACTTGATCTTGATCACTGAGGAGCCATTACACAGACTGGCCATTGTACAGTTTTTCATTCTCCCCAAAACTATGTACAAACAATCATTTCAATTTGCATCTTGTGACTCCAATTTTATATTTTGTAGTTTGTCTCTAATTATATCCTTTTCACCTGAGGTTTGAATTTTGTCTTTCCTCAGGTAGATTATTAGATCTATAGAACAGGATCCAGGTATTCTAGCTATTTAACAATTTAATTTTAATTCTTCTATGATAATTCATGCAGATTCATAAAGAGATGTGCTTAAAATGCTTGTCAAGAATGTCTTGCCCCACCACTTAACTAGCCCTAGTAACCACAGATTTAATCAACGAACCACAAAAATGTAGAAGCAATCAGATAACTGAGCTGTTGTTCACATTCTACCTCTTCCATTTTAATCAGGAAGCAATTGATGAAGTCTTGAGAATTCTTGGTGTTCCTTTATTTTCTTAAAAAAATACTGTTTCATATCATTCATATTCTTAAGAAATTTTTTATGACTTCCTGGGAAATAATCAATGAGAGCAGGAAAAACTGTTGCAGATATATAAAATAAAAAATATTTATTAACTGGAAATAGGTAATAAAGACATGAATAGTATGCCTAGTCCATCGCAGAAACTATAGCTTTAAAAATAAAATAAAAAAAATATATATATATATATATTGGTTTCCTCCTTGAGGGAGAAGTTTTTAGAAAGCTTTGAGTGAGACAACTATAACCAGAGGATCAGAAATGATAAACCTTTCTTATACTCATACGTCATCTTTAGAGAAAAAAAAAATAAGTTTATATAAATTCTCTTCTTGCGCAAGCCAAATTTCCCTAGAGTCTGGAAATACAGATTGGCATGAATCACCATGATTGATAATTTGTAGATGAGTACAGAGTTTGCACTCTTGATTGTTTCCTTTTTTTTTTTTGAAGAAGCCTTTTAATTTGCTGACATCCCAATTTTGATTTTTTTTTTTTTTTTGCACTTTAGAGATCTTGTTAAGGAAGTCAGTTTCTGAGCTGACATATTGGAGTGTGGGCATACACTTTCTTCTAGCAGGTGCAGGGTTTCTGGTCTAATTCCTAGCTAGGTCTTTGATCCTCTTTGAGTTGACTTTTGTGCAGGGTGAGAGATAGGAGCTCAATTTTATTCACCACATATTGCTTTCCAGTTTCCCCAGCACCACTTGTTAAAAAGCCTATCTTCTCTCCAGTATGTTTTTGGCGACTTTGTCAAATATCAGGTAACTGTATTTCTGCCAAGTAAAGTGATGAAATTTCTAAGTGGTTAGTGAAGTGCAGCCCTTGTGAATGCTAAGTCCTCCACAGGGGTCTAGATGTCCACTGAGTGCCATGACCTTGCTCAAAGGCAGTCAGCAAAGGATCATATAGAGATTAGGCTTGGTGGTTACCGGAAAAGCACTGGCCAGAGAGCCAATGGGCTTGCACACCTTCTCTACATGTGGGTGTTCATTTTCCTGTGCATAAAGGACTGAGTTACGTTCTCGTGATGCTCCCTCCATGACAGCAAACTCTGGGTCAGACTGTGGTGTCTAGACCCACTTCACTGCTTCGACCACTAGAAGTTTTGAGTTGTCAGAATGAAGACCATATGTGTTTTTTCAGGAAGAAGGGGTATGATATTTTCTCACCTGGATCCATGGGGAGCTCAGAATCTTGATGTTTTCATCTAATTTCTGCATTAAATTTAGAAAATGCTGATCTTTATAATCAAAACGATTATTGAAGATAATGGAGCAGATAATATTGCAGTGAGCACAGCCCAGGACAAAAGTGGGATCACAGGGTGAAGCTAAAGAAGTGGAAATATTAGCAATCAACATCAAAATATACATTAAAATGTATTTCTCTTCCAGATAACAGAGAAAGGTAATTGTAGAAACTCTAAGCAGTATCTATCTAGAAATTCCCTTGACATGAAAAATATTCAGCATGCTAAAAATCATTATCATTTTTACTTTAATCTCAAATTGACTTTAATCTTCTAGTATGTTTAATAATGGTTTTTCTAATGCTCCACTCAAATTCACTGTGTTTTCAAGCCATTCTAACCCAAAGTAACACTTATTTTGGGAAACATTTTAAAAGATCACTTTGAAAACACCTTTTAATTCAATTTCAGTGCAGAATCATATTGGTCATTAAAACGGTAGATAAGCCGGGCGTGGTGGCTCACGCTTGTAATCCCAGCACTTAGGGAGGCTGAGACAGGAGAATCGCGAGTTCAAAGCCAGCCTCAGCAATGGCGAGGTGCTAAACAACTCAGTGAGACCCTGTCTCTACATAAAACACAAAAATAGGGCTGGGGATGTGGCTCAGTGGTCGAGTGCCCCTGAGTTCAATCCCCAGTACCA
>PVHX01022847.1:0-26880 GCA_004024805.1 Geosciurus inauris
TAAAATTCAAACTTTTGCATAGCAAAACAAAACTCAACCAAAAAATCCCCAAACAACAAAATCCTAAGTAAATTTAAGACAAATGACAAATTGGGAAAATATATTTGCAACTAAGTTGCAAAGGAAAAATCTCCCAAATATGTAAATAGCACTTACAGACAAATAAGAAAAAATGGGCAAAAGGTATGAACAGGCATTTCACAGGAAAGAAAATGCATATGAAACATGAAAAGACACTTAACCTCAGTGTATTCCAATAAGTAGGAGAGACTATTGGAACTACTCTGAGGGGGCTGTGGATGCAGCTCAGTGGTACAGTGCTTGCCTGGCATATGCGAGGCCCCCCATGGGTTTGTTTCCCAGCCCTGACAAAAAGAAGAAAAAAAAAGAATCATCATCATCTCTGGAAGTTTCTTCAGGTATCAGGCTGCGGATGTTAAAATGACACCGTTGGTGAACTTTTTGATAAACATACTTTCGTAGGCCCTGGTGCTAGGACCCCATTCTTGAGGACAATTAGCAGTACCTATCAAAATAAGAAATGTACTCCAGACGCAGTACCCTCAGCTCTCAGAGCCCAGCTTCTGCATGAGAAAGCCATGATAACACACGAGCTTCTCCCCTCTGCATTGGAACAGCATGAGACTGGACAGGACTCGCACGTTCCCCGGTCTGGCACTGGCTTTGCATGTTCCTGTGGAATACTATGAGGTTGTGAAAATGGACTGATTGGGAGCTCTTTGTGAGTTGGCATGGAAATATTGCCAAGATACGAAAGCCAAATGCAGAGAAATGTACATAATATGCTACCATCTGTGCAAAAAGGAGAGGCATGAAAATTCTCAGGATAAATAAAAACTGGAGAACAGAGGACATGGGGGCGAGAAGCGTCTTTTCCACTGTACTTTTTTTTTGGTACCGGGGATTGAACTCAGGGGCACTCGACCACTGAGCCACATCCCAGCCCTATTTTGTGTTTTATGTAGAGACAGGGTCTCACTGAGTTGCTTAGCGCCTCGCCGTTGCTGAGGCTGGCTTTGAACTCGCGATCCTCCTGTCTCAGCCTCCCTGAGTGCTGGGATTACAGGTGTGCACCGCCACACCTGGCTGTACTTCTTTTTACCTCTTGGTGTTCTGGTGTTTACCTATTCAGAAAATTCACTGCCAGCAACTGGAAATCAGGACAGTCCACATAAACAATGGGCTGCTCTCTTCCAGCCGAGACCCTCAGAGCCCGAGACCCTCAGAGCCCGAGACCCTTAGAGCCCGAGACCCCAGGCTTGGGGATTTCTTCCAAGGATATGGGTGGTGAGGAGATGCCTGCGGGTGGAGGTCTGTGGTGGGGGACGGCAGCTGCATGGGCACTGCACTTCCAGCCACTGGCAGTCTAGTGGCACCTATGGGCACCAACTCCAAAATCCCTAGGGATAGGCGGGTCCTGTCATAGAAATATGTGCCGTCAAGCCTCTTGTTCTAGGGGTGACTGAAGCCAAACCAGACCTACAAGAGAGCTCCATGGCAACGTCCCTCAAGAACATGCACGCAAAGCCAACCAAACATCGAGTCCAGCAACCCAGAAAAGGGACCATATGCCTTGAGCAAGCAGGTTCCTCCCAGGAATGCAAGGTTGGTTTAATATTTGAAAAATTGATATAACATACCATATTAATAAAGGACGAAGCACTTGATCACCTCAGTGGATGAGCATAAAGGCTGACGAGATCCAGTCTCCACTCCTAATAAAGCTCTCCTGCTTGGGGTCAAACGGGCTCAGGGAAAGGGGTTACAGGCTGGGCAGACACCTTTCCCCATTCTGCTTACAGGGTTCCATAGGCTCCTGGACATGTTTTGTGGGCCCAGGCAGCTGCAGGCATCTCCCTACCCATCTGCAAGCAGCACCCTCTTGGCCTGGTCATGCACACAGGCAGCCTGGGCTGGGGGACTTCGGGCAGCTTCAGGGCAGCTGTCACAGAACCTGCCTGGGAAAGCACTGACAGCCAGATGGGCAATCATCAGCTGATGGGTGGAGGGCAGTGGGTCTGTGGGTCTCAGGCTTGGTGGGACTCCTGGTGCAGGGTGAGTCTGGTGGCTTCTTGTAGGGAGGAGCTGGGGAGATGCAGGGGACATGTGCTTCGTTAGGATGAACCTAGGGTTCCTCTGAGGAACCTAACCAACAAAGCCTCTTCCACCTTGCCACTAGGAGGATCGTCTCAGTTCTTCAAGAAAATGCTCTGCTGCTGATACAACAGGAAGTCACCTTCTTGGAGCCAGGTCAGGGGCGTAGGAACAAAGGCTGAGGAGTGGCCCAGGACAAGGTTTATTTTTTTCCTGGTGGAGTCCTCAGGGGCCCAGGGCTGCTGTAGCAGTGACCTCCAGGGGCAAGAATTCTTGGGTTACCCCAGAGGATCCAGGACACATGAGGACGCTAGTTTGTGCAGGTAACTGTTTTCTACACAGAGACTGCCAGTGCCAACGCCCTGTCATGCGGCTCTGTAAAGCAGTGGTTCCTAGTGGCCCTGTGCCTTGGAATCAGGGGGCAGACCCAATACATCAGCCTTCTGGAGGGACTGAGTGACTCTAGAGCCCCTCCAGAGGGAAACCAGTGGAGAGATTTCCCAGGACCAGCCACCCTTCCCAGCTGGAGCTGCCCTGGTTCAGAGGTTCCCTTGAAGAGTGTCCTGTCCTCACCACCCTACCTCCCAAGCCTTCTTGAGTGTGGCATGGAGTTGGGTGTGAACCGGTTTCTGGTTAGGGCTGAAGTGATCCCACCTTGTTGCTGGGTGCCAGAGCGGCCCTGTGCCTGGCCAAGGAGCTCTGGCCCGAGTCCACCTCCCAGAGACCGGTTCAGGGACCTGCTGGGATCGGAGTGCAGGCCCGCTGCTCAGCACCCTGAAGGTGGGTGAGTGGGAAGCCCCCGACACCCGGTACCCACCAAAGACGAATGGCCTCTGCAGATGCTGGGACACGGGAACCTGCGTACTTGCCAGTGAGGTCCTGACAGGCAGTGCCTGTCCCCTTGATGAGGCCCAGTTTGGCCTGGATTTCCTGTCCTGCAGTGAGGGTCCTGATCATCTATGGAAGGGGTGCAGGCTGGCGGAGAGTGGGTACCACTGCTATAGGAAGCAGACATCCCTGGAAGAGCACCCCGAGCCTGAGCCCAGGCTGGGCTTGTTAGGGTCTCTCAACCCCCAGGTCAGTGCCACCAGCATGCAGGTGGTGACAGGAGTCACAGCAAGATGGGGGTGCTCTGATTCAGTCTCGGGTGGGACCCTGCTGATTGTCCCTCAACAAACAGCAAGTCTCCGCCTACAGCTAAGCGGTACTGTCAGCTGTGCTATACTTTTATAGACGTCTCCATTAGTGGCCAACTGTGCTGATTGCCCTCTTCTGTGGTGCGAGTCCCCCTTATCTAAAAAGGGGAGATGGAGCACCAAGAACAGAGGCAGCTGCTGGGCCGATGTGGCAGAAATGATCATGCTGTGGCCTCGGGCATCCTAGTCCCAGGTGGCACCTTCCCCAAGCCTTCAGGTCAGCACCCGAACCCCAGCGGGTTAATTCCTCTGCAGGGTCACCTTCTGTGGGGCTGGTGTCTTGGACTCCAGTGCCCAGCTAGTCCCAGGCATAAGCTTTGGCGATGCCTTGAAAGCTTGTTCAGGACATAGGGATTCGTGACGTGTCCTGAGTTTCTGGTGGGTTTGGGAGCCATGCTGCCCTGGCAAGAGGTGTGGTCCAGCTCTTGCTCAGAGGCACCTCACGGGTGACAGATGCTTTCCTCCTGGGGACGCCAGCACAGCTTCGCCTGCCCGAGTGTCGCCAGGCAGGTCCTGCAGCTGTCTTCCTCTAGCTCCCTGCACTCCCAGATGGCCGCCTCACACACACAGCTGTCACAGTCTGCTCAGTGAGATGGCAGCCCGCATGCTGGAAAAAGCCCATTTATTTCTAGCTGCTTTATCAGCTTCCAAAAGGGATCCAATTTGCCACCAGGAGGTCCATTTCACTTCACTTACAGTAACGAAGAAATGTTAGTAAAGGTACAGCAAGACTTTTACTGCAAAAAGCAGTTGAGGTTTACACAGCCTTACACTTTGAGGCCAAACAGGGCCTGGAGTGGGGAGGGACGGTTACGTCGTCTTCTGAAAAACACACACACACACACACACACACACACACACACACACACACACACACACACACACACACACACGGGAGCTAGAGCAGCGGGGAACTCTGCCCTTGGTTCCATTCAGAGCCTCTGTCCTGGCAATGAGATCCGGACTTCCTTGCTGGGCTCTTGGGTGGAGCATCGACAGGACTCGAGGATTTTCAGGTGGGTTCTGACTACATGCAACTTCCACCTCAGACGTTGGTTTTTGAGTACAATCCCACCTGAGTTGTGAGATTTCTAGCACATTCAAGTTACACTCGACGTTCTATTAAAGTTTTTGTGAGCTGATGGCGTAGTAGCAGCATGCAATTGCCAAATAAATGGTAGCTGTCCTTTGTCACAGGTTTGGATCTAATTTTGAGCCAAGCTCCCAGCAGATGTTTTCAAGCTTGGTGCATCCAGCATCTCAGCTGCGATGGTCTTTTCTGGACTCCCTCCTGGCGACCAGTTGATTAGTATGACGGAATGTCATCTCAGAATGGCGGGAGCAGCCTTTCCTTTATGTGGTCTTTTGAGATTTGTCCTGTTGAGAAGTCCCTGTCAACATTTAGGTGAGCCGTGCTTGCAGCTGTTACCGTCTTGGTGAGCTACAGGGTGGGTGAAGCATGAGGCCTATAGCGAGTGGAAAGCCCAGTGTCTGACCTTGCTTTGTCAAGCTGACAGTGTGTTCTACTTAATTTCATTAGGTAGAGATTTCCCATCATGTAAGCCAAGAGGCAGAGTCACATGGAAATGACCTTTGGCCCTATCTTGAGGGGTCAGAGCTGGCAGTTTCACATGTAAGTAAAGGAAGCACTGCTCACAGCAGCAACCACCCGGCCAGCAGCAGGTTTGGGGACCACTAGTCAAGTGCTTCAGATGGGGAATTTCCATCTTTAACAGAGAGGTTTCCAAAAAGCTGGCACTTATTTGGCTTATTTGTGAAATGGGCACCTTAGTAGAGGGGCAGGCATTTGGATCACATGGACACAACCACAGGCAGCAAGGACAAGTCAATTTCTACTCAGATGTTAAGAGGGGACAAAGCTGTTGGGATAGACTCTTCCCTGTACAGATCTTAAATAACCCTCTATGTGCTGAAAAGGTACAGAAACCTTGGTCTTCATCAGCCTGACTCTGGAACTCATTGCTACAAGAAAATTTGAAGGGCAAGAGAGCAAAGCTCTCTGGGACAAGTTATTAGGTTTTTCTGTATTAGAAATCCACACAATTGTTCTGTGTACAGTTCTAGGCATTCTAATTGCAAGGTGGCAGACTACCATGGTTTTAAAGTTAAATGATCACCAGATTATTCCAAAAGCAAACAGCAGCAACAACATTCTTTTAAATGGCTTTTATTGAGACACTTTCAGGGCTTCTGCAACAATTCCAGTTGAGAGTCTGTTTATTTCCAACTTTTTAAGTGGCTAAAACCCTTCTCTGAATGGCAGAGGCCCCTCCCATCACCTTAGCAAGGAAGCAGCATGTCCAACCAGCAAGGACCCTGGGCCACTCATGTCCATGCCACTGCACAAATGTCTAATTCCGCATGCAGGATGCCCACCCAGGCTCAGTTCTTCCCATATTTAAATTAGGCAGAGTAATGCCCACAGACACAAGATGGCTTCAATTCAGTTGCTATCTCTGCTTTGGCAGTCTAAAGCATTTTAATTTGGGGACACCCTGCCCTAGAGCGTTGGCTGCACACAGGTTTTGTCACAGCTAGTACAGCAGACCTAGGAGCTCACGCCAGCCCTAAGCCCTGGTGCTCTTGCTCACTCTCCCACTTTGGCCTGTACTGTTTTCTCAGAAGTGGAACCACCTTTTAGAGAGTGTCTCAGGTAACAAGAATCTTTCTTGGGAGAGGGTGTTGGAAAGTTATGAAGTCAGGCACTTTAGACTTCCAAGTCAATGTCCCCAAGGGGTGACTGACTTGCCACAGTATGGACTGGAGCACCCCACTGTTGGTGCAAGGCTGGAAACTAATCCTGCCTTCTCGTAACCTTCTGCTCTCAGCCCAAGACGCTCTAGGGAATCTGCACAGTAAACACACCAGCTCTTTCCACCCCAAGGCCCTGAGTGTGGCCTATTAACAGTCAAAGGCCTGTTTAGCACAACTGTTCCCATGACAAGGTGAAAAGTAACACTTCATTGTTCAGAAGAAAAACTACCTGGGCATTAAGATTCTGCTTGCAGAACAATGCCAATTTTTGCTTACATCCTTCTATCACTGTGATACTCATATATATAATGAAGATACATATGAGGAACAGAAGAACTAAAGGAGGTTTACTTTGCAGTTAAAAACAACAACACAAAACCAAAATAATCTAACAAGTGCCTTGAGAGAAAGCATTCTCTATGTAAATGGCAGATCTCGGTTTTCCACAAGTTTCCTTGGTGAGTGTGGCTCCATCTCTGATAAAAGAGTGCCATAGCATCAAATGGCACAAGATACAATGGACACACAGGTCTGTCGTGTGTAATAAAGCAAATATTTACATTAAGCACAATACAGCAATTTATTTAGATGCTTAAAATGAATACAAAGGGAAATAAAGATCACAAAATTATACATACTACAACAGTGTGTCATATATTAGATGGTATAAATGAATACACCAGGGTGGTGTTTAACTAAAGAGAAAACTAAATATCCAAAGGCAGCACTCATTGGTCTGCTGCTTCAACACAACACACTTTTATACAGATCTAAAAGGTGTCAAAATTAGTAGCTGCAAAGTCAGTTCTTGATGTGATTTTAGCTTAAAAGATTTCAGAAACAGATCTGAAATACCAGTTTTTGTTTTTGACAGCTGTAATGTCAAGGATATTCAGAACAAGAAAAATTCTATAATACAATAGAGTCCAGATATATATCTTACGTGGCTGGCCTCTGTTGCAAGATTGTACAAGGTTATGTGCAAAAACTAAGTCTGTCCAAAGGTCCATACTAGCGCAGGTTCAAGCTTTTGCTAGGTAAACTAGATATAGCATTTATTACACAGCAAGGGCAACACTAAAAAAAAACAAATCTATGATGGGGCACACAGTAACAATATCATAAGCATCACTTGAATAGGTCTAAAAGACTGTACAAATATACATTTCAACTATTCAGAATGAATACATGAAAAAAAAAAAATCGAATTTCCCAAAGTCTACTATACACATTAGACTGGTAGCTTGTATGTTGGCCCTACACTACCATGTGAATCAGAAGAACGCTTCTCAACGACATCCAACCAAACATTTTACAGAGGGAAAGGAATATTGAAAAGGCAGATAAAACAAACTTCTGCTTTTCCTCGTGTGCGTTCGTGAGCCACCAGCTTAGGGTTTTTCACATTTAGTTACTATGTCTGTCAGAGAAGGTTCTGAAGCCAAGATCAGCCAAACGTGCCACAGACTTAGAAATGACCCCTGGGACTGCAGTGGCCATGTGTCCCCTCAACCCACTGACCAGTCCTCACAAGGCAGTACCAGTTAAAGAGCTTTGCAGTCAGACTGAAAGAAGAGAGCCTGCCGCTGCTGCGTGTCACCAGTGTGGCCTCAGTGGGCACTCACGCCTGCTGGCTGCTCAGTTTGACTCCAGTTAAGCTGCCGTGCATCGGCTCAGCTACTCCGTCAGTCATGTTGTCAAACTGCTCCCCGTCCTCACTGTCAATTGTGCTATTCTGCCACTCGATCTGGGGGTTTGATAAGCGCTCATTATTCTCTGATGCATTCTTCCACTGTGACTGGTCCTTGGACCAAAACCCTTCAACTTTTCCATAGGAACTATTCTTCCACTTCAACTGCTCTCTGTCACCTTGCACGGGAGCCTTTTTTTTGGCAGCTGGCTTACTGCTCCTGGCATCTTCACTCTGGGAAGACTCATCAGACCAGGTTCCTGGTTTCATCTCACATGTGTTATCCTCGAAGTCCGACAACTGCTGGGAGCCAGGCCCACTCTCAGAGGGTGAGGCCCCGTCCTTCCATTCAACAACATCGTCTTGGTCGACCTCGCTGTCAGAGGCATCCTGCATTAGTTTGGCTGGTTCCTCAGTCAAATGAACAGTTTCATATTTTGAACCATCCTCCTCTTTTTGGTCTAGCTTCTCATCAGATTCTAAAGCATCCTCAGGAATTATCTTCGGTACATGTTCCTCTGGGTTATCATTAGGGATTTTAGGCTCAACTTCAAAAACAGGATCAAAAGGGCTACCACTTCTATTGGACTCTTCTTCCAGATTTTCAAAACTATCCGAGGAACTGTCCTCTTCCTTCCCAAGGTTAAGCTTTTTGTCAACAGTCTTACTGGCGTTGACTCTAGAATCCTTCTCATCATGATTTTCAAATAGCCACTCTGCATCAAAATCCATCTCATGTTTGACTTTATTTAATTCTTTCATGTTAAATCCCAGCAACACCCCAGGCTTGTACTTTTCACAATCACGGACACACTTCTTCCGTTTGTTACTAAAATGGGATGCAATGTCACTCTTCCACAACCACAAGCTGGCTGCTAACTTCTCAATTTCTCTCCTGGTAGGATAGGGCTGTTTGTTGAAATACTTTGTTAGAAAGCTTTTTCTGGCTTCATAGGAATCATCTTCATGACCCTTGGGGTCTAAAGCTAAAACGACAGGCTCTTCAGGCTTCTCTTCAAAGAAGCTGGGTGAATCACTATCATCATCTAATTTTCGTTTCTTCAGCAAGGGAAACTCCATTTGCTCATAGGTGCGTTTCACAGGTGCCAGGCCTGGAGACTGATTAAGTCGAGAAGGTGCGTTTGTCTTATCCTGGCCATTCTGGGTCTTTCCAACACCCCTGCAGTGCACCAGATGTAGAGTGATGGTGGAGGCGGTCATGTTGCTGGTATACACACCCAGGCAATGGATGCATTTGTAGGTGAGCTTTTTCTCCACTGGATGAACCGTCTGAATAACCTGGTGCCTCTCTCGTAAATGATGTGCAAGTGCATCAGATATGGGTCCTTTAAGGATTGAAAAGCAAAGAGGGCAAAGGGTTTTTCCAACATCTTTCTTATAGGGCACTGCAGCTTGAGGTGAACTTTTGACAGGGATGTCTGCCTTTTCCTGCACTTTCGGCTGTGGCTTTGGAGGAACCGGAGGGTTATTCTGGGCATGGTAAGCAACAGATTCAGCTGGGGCATCCCTCAAATTGTAGGTGGTTACCAGGAGATGGATGTTAGTGTGACTGCCTTGCTGCAATGTCAAATCAAAACTCAAGGTAGAATCCGTTTTAGGTCCCATCTCTTCGTCTATGTGAACCATTCGCATGTGTGCAGCCATCTTTTCCACATCATTGAAAGTTGAGCGGCAGTATGGACAAGACAGACCATGAATTAACATATGGTTGAGTAAGGTGTCTGTGGGCAAATAGCGATTACAGTAGAGGCATTTGCTAGTAAAATTGTGTATTTTCATAATGTAGTTGGCCACTGCTGGAACTTTCTCAGCTTTATGTTCTTTTTCGAAGTGCACACTATAGACATTTTCAGGAAAAAGCTCATTACAGATTGTACAAATTTTCCACTTTTGAGTTGCAGAAGTATTGGCTGGGGGGGGACCTGTGGCAGCTGCAGGAGGTTTGGAACTGGACTGACCTAATACTCTGGAGGCCTGTGACTGGGAGAGGGAAGGAGACTTTAACTGGCCTGACGAGAGGGAAGAGGCGTTAGCGGCCTGCAGGGAGTATCTTGCGGGTGCCTGGGACCTCTGCTCTGTCCCAAGCCCATAAGATCTTCCATTTCCACTTGGGAGTAACTGCTTCACAGACTGAGACTGCTGAGGAATGGAAACCGGTGCGCTGGCACCGAGGCCCAGCCTCACTGACTGGCCAACGCCGTAGCCTTGGCCTACAGACTTGACCCCATAGTTGTTCTGCTGCAGGTGAACACTGGACATCATGTTGACTCCTGTGGAGTTTAAGTTAGGCTTTGGTATTGACAGTCGATTCACCATCTGCTGTGATGGTAAAGACCGAACATTTCCAGAAGCAAGGGCACCAATTCTTGGCGGGAGTCCCATGCCCTTTTTCTCTTGAGGTTTGGGAGCAATTAGCATCAAGGGTTTGGATCGGGGAACCACCACATTTGTGTGTCCGATCATGGCAGTGACCTGATAGCCTATGCGTTCGTGGTCTTCGATGACATGTTGTACCAAAGCTTCATAGGACTTTGGCATGAAAAGGCATCGCTTGCAGTGAATACTACACTCTTCCCGGGCACCTGAGCCTAAGGGGACTGCACCGTTGAGAGACTTCTCTCCTGCCTTTGCTATGTAAGGTGCTGCCACATGCTGAAAATGTTCCCTGTAAATGTGCTTCCTGACTATTTCATACAGAGGATCGCGGTAAGTGCACTTCTTACAGTAATAAACAGCTTGCTCTACACTGTCAGCCTGCTTAGGTTTAAGGCCATCGTTTTTGTTTTTATCTTTGAAAGTGCTGAGGCTGCTACTTGGTGCGCTGGCGTTTGGAGCATGAAATATTTTGATGTGTGTTTCCAGAGTCTTTTTGTCTGCATTGAAGGTACAGTAGGGGCAATTAAGGAGAATTCTATTTTCAAAGTCTTCACTATGGACATTCCGGAAATGACTTTTGTAGGCAGAAAAGAATTTTGAGGAAAATGGACAAGCACTGCAGCAAAAAGGTTTTGTCCGATAGTCCTAAAGAAAAGAGAGACTGCATCAGAACACCACTTCAGGTAGGAAATAACAAGACATTCTCAGAATGCTACTTTAGAACAACAACTCTTAAAGCTCTGGTTTCAGCATGGCTGACTTCTTGCAGAATAAATTTATGAAAGAGATACTCATAAAAAAAGCTATTTTAAACCAGATATTTTATGCCCCCACATGTAAAATTAAAAACGCAACACTAAGTTCTTTCTCACTATTTAGAAAAGATCACAGTCATATTTATTGGTTTCTGACAAACCAAAGACAAATGGCTTCAATACAAACATGTTACAGTTAGAAATAATAATGAACTGGGTGCAGTAGTACATGTCTGTAATCCCGGTGGCTTGGGAAGACAAGGCAGAAGGATTTCAAGTTCAAGGCCAGCCTCAGCAATTTAGTGAGGCCCTAACCAACTCAGTGAGACCCTACCTTAAAGTGATAAAACATAAAAAGGACTAGGGAAGAAGCTCAGTGGTAAAGTACTCCTGAGTTCAATCCCTAGTACCAAAATCAACCAACCAACCAACCAACCATGAAATCATTCTCAGTTTGTGAATCAGGAAATCTTTTAAGGACTTCAGATTTATGATATAGTAAAATTCAGGTCCAGACTATTTAATGCCATTAAGACAATTAAAAAAATATTTTTAGTTCTAAATGGACATAATACCTTCATTTATTTTTTTATGTGGTGCCAAGGATTGAACCCAGTGCCTCACATATGCTAGGAAAGCACTCTACCACTGAGCCACAACCCCAGCCCTGCAATTAGACAATTTTAAGAGATAAAGATATACCATTTACAAAGTATACTGTAGTATTCAGATTTCACTGCTAATTTAAAATACCTACTGATTTGAAAAGTCAGCATTTTTTGTTAAGTTTTGCTATTCCCTTTGGAGCCAGAGTAGTTTCAAAAGTGATAGCTGCTTTGATTCAAATTAGGAAGTTAATAAAAATGTCCTACAGACTGTGAAGGGTGCATGGTGTTTAAAAGACAATAATGCACATGGAACACATTGATACCAAATTATGATATCCTGACTGAGAATTTTGACTGTTAAAACTTACACAGTCAGTGCTCCTGAATGGAGACAGGGAAACATGCTCAAAAAGTTGTTTCTCCCTAGAAACCTGCTTTTTTTCAGAGGCCGGCTTGAACCAAAATGAGATTCTCTGGTTTTCCTCAAAGCTCAACTCTTCTCTAGTATTAGGCTATGAAGCTTTGATTCATAAAACTGACTTATGGTGTGTCCAACTAGAAAGCTCTCCACACTAAGACTGCTGGTTAATACCTTTCCCTAGTTTATTAGTAAGAAAGAACCACCTCAAATAACTGTGTTAGAATCTCAAAGTATGAATTCCCTGCTAAGTATGTTCCAACAGATGAGCAGATCACTAGTGCAGAATTAGAATTTCCAATTTGAATTGACAATCATTTTTCCCTATGGATAAAGAAACACCATCTACAACTCCCTCTACCTTTATTACTTCTTTCATCTACCAGCACTTGCTGGTCCTACTACTATTGTTTTTAATACCAATTTACAAAAAGGTAAGTATCTGTCACTGCCATAATACAGTCACCTACCCCACCCCCTCAGAAACCGGGTGCCATCAACAGAGAGAAATAAGAAAACCTTAGTAGAAGAGTATCGCCGCCTCTCTCTACAAAACATAAGGATGGCAAAACAAAAAAACACAACGTTGAAGAGAACGTTTCAGAAACAGAAGCGCCAAGGCACTCGTAAGGGCGGTCTGCTATACAGGCCTTAGAACTTTTCAATAACAATTTATTTTTTTTCTTTCACTTGCAAGTTTCAGTTCAGTGACAAAATGACAAGTAGTTCTTACTTTTCCTTACCACTTAGGAAAATATAAAATACGCAATTTTGATATATTCCATGTTAGGTTGTTACCCATAAACACTGCATTACTACGGAAGGCCTAGAGCTGAAAGTGGGGTATACCAAGGATGCTGCCACTTGGGGAATTCTTTTGTGCCACTCACCTGGTTTTTTGTAAGTGAAGGGTCCCACAGTCCTACATCTTCCCATGTAGTGTTTTTCAAATAAAAGTCATTAGGCTCAAACTGTTTAAAATCCTAGAAAACAGTGAAAGAAGTTTACAAAAACATAGTGGCATCAACTTTACACTTATATGTAAATCCTACCTCTTAGCCAGGGCTGGGGAGAAGCACAGGAAAACCAACCCCAAGACCTAAACTAGGAATGACAAAGCTCTTAAGATTTACAGAAAAGCATATGGCATTAAACATTTTAATCTACAGAACATTCCCTTAGCGGTCAGCCAGGCTTCCAATGAAAGTGATGGAAGTTCTACTTAAGAAAAAAATCGAGTCACATGTTAACACCAGTAGAGCCTTGTAATTCATCAAGGGTAGTACTGGAGGGAATCTAAGGCAGCAGTATACTCTAATAGCTCTGCAGGTGCACTATTCTAGTTCTGTGTGTGCGGGGCAGGGGGGGGGGATTTTGAGGGAAGGAGCGGGAGATCAATCAGGAAGAAAACTCAGGACTTTTAAACCCAAAAAAGAGGAAAGAAAGCTATTCAAAGATAGTAAGCAATGTGATGTTAAAGTTGTAGTCTTCTGTAAAACCTAAATGCCACCACCCTCCCCACCCCCGAGATAAAAAAACTTAGAATAAAATTCCCTTTGCTTCTAAATGGTTCACAGTTTGGGGTGGAAAACCAAGTACATGCAAATTCCAGAGTATATAATGCATATAGTAACAGGAGCAGCAAATGAAATGTAAGATAGAAAAGGTACCTTAATATTTGCATTATTTATTTTTGTGAAGATGACCCCATGGAGTGCAGAGTTGAATGGACTGTTTTATCTGGGCCAATCTACCTGAACTTGAGGGGTTGGAGAGGGGCTACTTCCACACTGGGACCACACAACTATAGAAGGTTCAGTCTCCACAATACGCCCCTGGAGTATTATTAGTGGGACTCAGGAAAAGAAAACTCGTTCTGTGAATGAACTGCTTTTATACCCCCAATTTTACTCAAACATGTTCCAAGCACCTCATGTATTCCAAGCACTGTGTAGGTGCTGGGGATAAACGGACAGACAAGGTGGTTATGGCCCCTGGCCAGGTGGAACTTACAGGTGAGTGGGGAAAACAGTTTGAAACATTTTTCAATCAGAGGTTTTGACCAATTAACCATAAGATTTGGAGCAATGAGAACTGGAAAAGGAGGAGACATTGTACTAGTATCCCACTGGGCTGTATAAAGCTCACAGAATAAAAAGGCTAGAAAAACAGTTTGTAAAGGCCAAACTGTTAACAAGGGGAAGAAAATAGTCTCTGATGGGTCAAAAGGGCCAACAAATGCTCAAATCCTAAGGAAAGAGACGACAAGCACCCAAACAACCACGCCTCACCAATCAGAAGGCCAACCAGAACATTCAGGCCTCTCAGAGGAAGAACAGGCTCGAGCCCTCTGCCCCCTTCCCCAGCTGCTTCCCTCCTCCTACTGTAACTTGGAGATAAGATTCCTATGTTCCCCCGACAGAGGTTGTTTTGAGGACTAGATTCACAGACAGTCTTAAAAGTCCGTAGTGCAACTGGCATGCTTCAGCCCTCCACGATACCGTGTTTGCTTCAGGATGCAAAGATCAAAGAGCCCATTTTAGGGACAAAGAAACAAGCTACGCTCAGAGTTTTGGCTAAACTAATGCTGTGGTTAGAATTCAGAATCACACCTAACATTCAGCGATCCTGACCATTGACACAAAGTAATGGATCAGAAGTGGAGTCACGTTAAAATTAAAAAAACGGCATGCTACTTACTTCTATATGTTCTTTACAGTATTCCAACCCAATGTCACTAAGTATTTTTTTCACAGTTTTCCGGGCTTTTCTTAAACTGCCAAGATTGTTGACAGGAAGTTGGAACATAGTTTCTATTGGAAAAAAAAATTTAAGTCAAAGTCAAAACATGTACAACTTGTAATATTTACTAATCCACTGATGATAGACTCCCAAACCCTGGCTCCATCTCACAAAAAAGGTGAGTAGATATCCTTATCTGGTATAGTTTGGATACTTAAAGCAGGCAGGCAAAAAAATAAGAGCTCTTATTTCTTCTATTTTTAATTTGAGATGGGGCCTTGCAATGCTGCCCAGGCTGGCTCAGAACTCATGCTCCTCCTGCCTCAACTTCCCAAGTAGCTGGGATTATAGGTGTGCGCCACCACACCTGGCAGATGTTTTCTACTTTCTGACAGGATATTTTATTCTACAGACTGACTTCTGAGTCTAATCTGGCACAATTCTGATTAGGCTTTAAAAAAACATTTAAGTGATGATCTTGAAGTTGAAAATTAGGAAAATCATACCAACCAATAATTTTTAAATCAAGTATGAGTGCTTTTCTCCTTGTGATGTTGAATCTCTGAAAATAGAAAAGTGCTCAGCATTTCAGCATGATTACCACACAATTGTGTCATGAAAAAAGGTTTTTGTTGTTTGGGAACTGTCCTGTAGTTTCTGTGTATTCCCCAAACTAAAGACACTAATAGCTGTGTGACTAGCTCCTGAGCTGGCAACACACCTGGACAAAGGCACTCACCACTATGGCCACTGAATGAATGTTGAGATGGGGAAAGAAAGGGATGACTGCTGTAGGCTAATTTAGGGCATCCTTTGGAGAAAACCAAAAGCCTGTACATAAGAGAATTGAAAAACTGTTTGACTGTCCTAATACATTAAGTCAGAAATCTAGATCCACTTTCCCAAGTTCCTTAAAAACCAAGATTCATGTTTAATAAGAAAATAAAATTAGTGAAATTCAGGCAGTTGAGAATTTGTATATTTTCCAATGTCATCATAAATGTTTCCATAAAGTCTGGCAAGAATTTCTCATCAATTTAATAATCCAAATCCAAATCAATTTTGCAGAATAAAATAGCTCTAAGAGCAAAACCAGCAAAAACAAATGCCAAAATACCAGAAATTAAAATTTAACATATGCAAATCTGGCCTTCTAATTAATAAAGACTGTTACTCTATAATACCACTACCATTTGTAAACTGCAAGTCAACTAATCCAAATGTAATTATCATGTTACTTCATTTATTAGTCTAATCCAAAAATCAACATTCAACTATGAAAAATGAAAGGGGAAGGATGGAACCTACCAAAAAAAGCAACTCCCAGAATCTGAAAATATCCCATATACAGCACTAAAAGTTTAATTGGCTCCAAAGAGAAAAGCATTCATTGAACACTTCTCAGCCATATCAAGCTCCAGATGGAACTGCTAACTTCAAACAGTGGCTTTGGTGTCCCCTGTTCTCTCTGCCATGCCAGTACAGGAATATAAACAAAGAGGGTTCCCTTCTCATATCCTCCAGCCCTGAGCTCTTCCTCCCTCAAAGGGCCACTGTTACCATTTCTCATGCAAGCTTCTGAAGTTTTTCTAGGCCTGCTACAAGCTAAACGATTCCTCAGGTTTCACCAGACTCTACCAGCCAATTCTAGAATTATTAGGGACGATGAGAAACAAGGCCCTATATTTTTTCATCCTATTACTACTAGCTGTTAAGAAACTTCAGTTCAAATCAATAGTTGGTTTCAGGATTCATCAATGTTACGCATTTTATTTTTGTTTAAAAACTTTTATAAGAACTACCACCAGCTTCAAAACCCCTTTGAACTAGAAACTTAACTATACTTAAGTGACTGAGGGGTGGGAACAGAATAAACTGTCGTTGAGATCAAGGGCCCTTTCTTCACTTTTGAAGGTAAAGAGAGTTAAAAATAAAATGTTTACAGTCATTATTCTTAGGAAGGAATATGGCTTATAGTAATGCCCATCACTGTCCTAGAGATGAACTTCAACAGCAGTTCAGAGGGATAGGTGTATTTTCCCTTGGTAGCCAATACACTCTCTCTAGCCTTCTTGGTTATGAGGATGATCATTTTTACCAGGTCAGTATCATTATTCCAATCCTAATCCTAAGAGCTTTATTTCAGCTCATGGCATTAAAAAAAGGGAAAAAATGTACCATTTAATAGAGCTACACTCGGTTTCAATCATCATTTCGGAGCACCTATACTTGCCAGTCACTCTGTTGGCAAGAGGTGAATGACACAAAGCCTACCCCTTTAAAGTCACATTGCTCCTGGAAGCTAGGTCCCAGGGGCACACAGCAAGCCCGAGGCAGCAGAGTTTAGACACTTGCCCCTGTCCAGCCTCCTCTTGGAATCACTCCTGCACCACACAGATGTGCTGTCAGGTAGGAGGTCCCTCCTCCACTGGAGCACAATGTACATGACCACCCAGTCTCCTCATTAGGGTGACCAATAAGAGCATTTAATCTCCCTAGACACTGATCGGAACAGAGTTCAACGCAACTCCAAACATGGCACAGTGATGCTAAAGGAGGGTGGGGACCTGCCACCACATGAAGAAGGCAGAGGGAGGGAAAGATGCCTAAAAGACAGCCGTCTCCTCACTGGCCCTGCCCCTGGGCTTTTCAGATAGGAGCAAACACATCATCATTTCTGCTTCAGCTCTATTGCAAGTAAGACTTGTTAGACCCACTGGGCAGTGGCCACAGAAGAGGAAGTGAGTAATAGATAGGGAAAATGGGGCATTTTATACAAAATAATTGTACTTATAAAATGGGTCTAATAGGAAAAATAATTTGTCAGAAGATGTAGTTATTCTCAAAAATGCCTTTGTTTTATTTCATGAATCCCAAACAAAAACAGGTATGGAAGGAATCAAAACACTTTCTAAATTCTAAAAGATTTGGGGCAAAGTTTAATAACCTATTCTTAATAGCTAACAGTTGCAAATGTCTTATTTATGACTGAAAGTAGCTTTCTGGTAAGCACCTGCCAGCTGATGAACTAGACTAAAACCATTAGTTTTTAAGAATGATTTAAATTCATTTTTAACTGAATTAACCACATTCCTTCCTATCAAACTTGGCAAATTATACCCACACCTACAGATGAGGTCCCAAACATTAAAATTTACTAATCCAGGCCACCTCCTACTTACGGTGTTTTCTTAGAAAGCAAGAATCAAATGGCCGAAATGAAGATCTGAGATACACGCCTAGGCCCTAAAGTGATGGATAAATTAAAACCACATAAATAATACCTATGTTCTAACCTCCCTCCACCCCGCCAAATATCAAAAGCAAAAAGCACTTCTTTAGTACAAGTACCAAGCACGTAAACAAAGGTAGAGAGAGATGGCTCACAAGAAAATAATCTGTAGGCTGAATCTCAACAGGGAAAGTATGATAAAACACCATCAATAACCGAGCAAAGAGGCCATTAACTGACAAACCTGTGGACAATAATTTATGAAACAACTGCTCTGCTAAAAGCTCCAGGTCTAGACAGTCTGTACTGGGATTCAATGGAGTAGAACCCAAAAGCGGCAATTTGGGAGCTTAGGGTAAGTTTGCGGGACACAACACAAGCCAGTGGGGTCTGTCTACGGTAGTCTCTGCAAAACTACCAGGTCAGGATGACGCCATTTAGTCCCATTTTTAGAAAACCATTTACTTTTGTGCCACTCAAAAAGTAAAAGGACAAAACAAAATAACAAAAACAAACAAACCAAAAAATAAAATCTACCTGTAAACCCTTGGCCAGGCACAAAAAAATCAAACCAGGAAGAAAAAAAGCATTCAAATTAAACTTGTTCAGATTACATTCTAAGCTATTTCAATTTAAGATCTAGTACAGCATTTTCTAGAATATAAGTTTTCCTTTTTTTTTTTTGTACTGGGGATTGAACTTAGGGGTACTTGACCACTGAGCCACATCCCCAGCCCTATTTTGTGTTTTATGTAGAGACAGGGTCTCACTGAGTTGCTTAGCACCTCACCGTTGCTGAGGCTGGCTTTGAACTCGCAATTCTCCTGTCTCAGCCTCCCAAAGTGATGAGGTTAAGGGCATGTGCCACCGTGCCTGGCTAAGTTTTCCTATTTTAATATGCATTCTTCCTTGATGTTTGGAGAATTTCTAGTAACAGTATATGATGCTATTTAATGGCCAGTATAAATACAATAGTGAATATGACAATATGTCTAATTTTTCGTCCACTGTAGGTATAATCTGCTCCTGCACTGAGAACTACAGAGGATGGCTATTTCTTTCTGGTAACAACTACACAGAAGCTGCTTAGTCCAAACCAGTGGTTTTCAATCCCCTGCTTTTCTGCAGTGCTAGGATGGGACCAGGATCACATGCATGCTAGACAGTGCTCTACTGAGCCACACCCCGCTGCATTTTTTTCCTCTTAAAGTTGTGAAACCCTGTTTCTAAAGATGTCTTAGGTGAAATATTAAAGATAAAAAGTGGAGAGAGATGGTTACATTTTAAAGAGAGAAGGAAAAGTACCTTGCTTGCTTCCAAGTCTCAATTTACTTGAAATAGTCAATAGTCAAATCAAGAAAATGGTGTAGATTTATGCCAAAGTCTACTTAGATGTAGACTCTGGGCCCAAGCAAGCAGTTCTGCTTTAGTTCAAGTACCAAGCACGTAAACAAAGGTGCAAAATTTTAATAGTTTTCTGAAAAATCTTTATAAATAAAATCAGTCTGATTAGTGTATGAAGTTGCAGGGAGTCTGTAGGAAGCCCAAAGGATCAGAGTATAAGTTTATACTGTGATGCTGTCTTTTTAATATTTCTACATGAAAGATATAAAGGAAAATATAATGGCAGTAGGGGTTTAAAGGCTGGAAATGATGCCACCACTAGTGAAGAAAAACGGCAGCTATGTTTTCCAAATTAGTAGAAAATTAGACATTCAAGTTACTACAATATGAACTATGTCATTTTCATAACATCAGCAACCCAAATGAATATGTAAGAAATTCAGACCCTTGATACTAAAGTCAAAATGAAGTACCCCAATTAATGCTGATGCTAACTGTATCTATCTAAAGATCTTGTCACCGCCACTGAGGTTTCAGAGATTCCTGGTTTCTTTAAGTCAATGAGCTAACTCAAAACGCTAATCTTCTAAGGGGAGGCATTTTCAGTAAGATTCTTATGAACAGAATCCAAAGCATCAGATCCGTTACTGCTGCCCATAACAGCACTCTGTTCTTCTTGAGAACTAACCTTCTGGGGGCGCGCCCCTGTAATCCCAACTACTCAGAAGGCTGAGGCAAGAAGATCCCAAGTTCAAGGCCAGCTCTGGCAACTTAGCAAGACCGTTCTCAAAATGAAAAAATAAGAAGGGCTGAGGATGTAAGCCCAGTAATGAAGCACCTCTAGGTTCAATCCCCAGTACTGGAAAAGGGCGGGGGAGACAACAAAACATTTAGGCAGAATAAAATATAATTCCCATATTCATGCAGTCTCTTTCCTATGGCAACAGAATACTTGTCTACCTTAATCAAGTGTGGTTATAGTAAAACTTTCGTTAACTCATAAGCCCTTAACTTTCCTGACTGTACTGGGCCTTGCATCTGAAGCAGCAAACACAAACACCTTCTATTTGCTTTAAGAGTGTCACTAAGTGCTACATTTAAATTAAACTATCTGCAAAAATGTGTATATAGTTGTATTTTTATGAATGAACCTTATACAGCCCTCTAGTGAGTGACCAGGTTGAAAGTCTGCATCTAGCCAGGAAGCAATCCCCCACTCCCATCTTTTTCTAAAACATACAGCCCCAGGCAGCAGGAGCTTCTCTTTCACTCTCCTCCGTGCTGGCAAGATACCAGCAGCTCTTCACAGAACGGCAGCTCCAGTGTCTCCTCCTTTTCACCACCTCCCAATCCCAAAAAGCCAAGTAACAGGTCATTTTCAGACTATCTAGGGACAGAATGATAAAACGACAGAAAGTAACAAAATAGAGTTTAATCTCTTTCCTTAAACTAATCAGAAAATGTAGGAAGAGCTGAGACTAAAAAAGGGGGCTTTCTGGAAAGCCAGGAGGACTAAGAATAACTATTTTGCAAATGATGACACATTTGTACCAAGGGCTGAAATCTGAACAATGAACATCAATTATATTGCTAGGATAATCATATCAGAATACTCAATAACGATAAGAAGCAGGCTGAAAATGTTACTAATTTTTGTTTTCTTCTCTTTTTAATTACTGACTGCACTGGACTTATACTGTTCTCCCAGTTTGATAATAAGATACTCAATTAATAAAGCACCCACAAAATTGCCCACATACACACACACTCAAGACCATTTTCTTCACATTTTAAAACCTCAACTATTTAATTCTTTACAATTAAGTGTTTATAACTTTTTGGAGCAGAGAGACTAAATTTATGCAAGGCAAAATGATAATATGTATTGAAACACAACATCCTATACAAAAATGTTTATAGGAGTTTTTGCAATTTTCTGTAATAGTGAGTGAATCCCTCTACCAACAACCCTGCTCGAAAGAGCCACCACCTCTTTGCTTGATCACTGTAAGCGGAACACTATTCCCACCCAGCAGCTCATTTAACTTTAGACATCTCTGTTCACAAGTTTTCTTTTTACAGTGTTTCAAAACCTGTATATTACTCTCAATTCAGCTGTAAAAGTCTAATTCCCTAGTCCCATGACAGCCTTACAAAGTTGTAAGACACTCCCCCTTGCCCTTCCAATTTTCCCCCCTTCCACCAGCTAACCATGCTCAGTTCTTTTCAGTACTCCCGTGATCTTATAGGCCATTCTCCAATGGATGGGCTCCCATTTGTCAATTTCCCTTGAACCTTGCATAAACTGGATGGGACAAATGAAAGAGCAAATTCTGGACATTATTTTTAAACTTTTACTGTGCATTATAATTATACCTAATTGTGTAATTCATTGTGACATATTTGTGCATGCACATAATATAGTTTGATTAACCTATTATTTTTTAAATTAGTGCTCCTGAAATGTGCATGTGTTCTGGAAGTGGCCACTTCACATATGACTACATTCAACTAAAACCTTTAAACAATAACAACAACAAAACTTGTGCTGCCCTTTTCAGTTAGCTGGTTCAACTAGTGAGAAAAAAAGGTACTTTGTTGTTGTTGTAGTTTGCAGAGCTGGGGATGGAATACATGACTTCACCCATTGCTAGGCAAGCACTCTACTAATGAGCCATACCCCAGCCCCATACTTCTACTTCAACAATCCCCAATCTTTCAGTGTCTTAGCTGTAGGGGCATAAGCATTCTGTTAAAATGAAAAAGAAGGCAAAAAGATTCATTTTCTTCATTACGATATTAACTGAAATCTGTTATCAAAAAGCAGCACTTTAAATCACTGAAAGAAACCTGAAGGTTGCCTAATGTGAATTTTCCTCATTGTTAAAGATTAGCAGACAAGCAGGTGAACCAACTACTTGTCCCTGGGAAAGCTGGGTCTCCAGGTCACAACCCAGATCCATAGTGCAGTGCTCCTCTCATTGCCCAATGAGGTTCTGATATCTAACATTCATTACAAACAGCATGCTATGCACTTACGTCTGAAAGTACCACAACTGAACATTCCAAGTTGAAACTGTCTTAAAGAATTAAACAGCTCAGCTAAACAGCACAAGTGGTGATACATAGATTAGATGAGATACACATCTCAGGGCAGTTGGATGCTCCCATCACATCCAGAAAGAACGGAAACAAGAACTCAGCTCTGCGAACATTTGTCTTACAACACTCATCACTTTGGGTGTTGTCAACAGCTACTAGTCACATATACAGGGCCTCTTTCCATCCAAATCATAAAGGTACTATTTTGAAAACGGAAAACCACAACCTTGGTATCCTTGACATGACAGCTTTTCAAGAACAGATGTCTCTTGAAAATCCCTCCTTTACCTTCCTATTGCTTACCCTCAGTATGCATGTTCTTCTGAAAGTTGCAGAGGCTCTGACACCCTTTCCCTTTGTTTGGAAGGAAGTACTAGCAGGAGGCTAGTCTGCTCAACTACCCCAACCTCCTTCTCCCAAATAAAATTCTTTTTGTTCCAAATGAATTAGAAAACAGGAACATATGTCCACACAAAAACTTGTACATGTATGTATGTTCTCATAATACCTTCAAAATAGAAACAACTGAAAAATTAACTGATGTATGCAGTGACAAAAGGAATAAAGTATTAATATATGCTCCAGCAAAGCTGAACCCTGAAAACATGCTAAGTGAATGAAGCCAGTCATGAAAGGTAATATATTGTATGGTTGTAATTTATACGAAATGTCCAGAATGGGCACATGTGTAGACACAGAAAGGAGATTATGACTAGTTGAACTGGGAGGGAGATTGCTTTCTTTAGGGTACAAATTTCTTTCTGAGGTAATAAGAATGTTCTGAAATTGATTATGGTGATGGTTGCACATCTCTGGATACTCTAAAAACCACTGAATTGTGCACTTTAAATGGGTACATTGTATGTCATATGAATTAATCTCATTTTGTAGTTTTTTCTTTTCTCTGCATTATTGGGCAATGGACCCAGGGCCTCGCACATGCTAGGGCAGGGCCTCTACCACTGAGCTAAATCCTCTGAACTCTATCTCAATAGAGCTGTTACCAAAGCAAACAAAATTGCAAAATGCACACGAGGTAAAGAACATAGCACCTCTACCAATTTACCTGAAGGCAAGCAACAACTGTTAATACAAGGTATTGTTAATATAATTTATCCTTCCAGGTTTTTATCCATTTATATCTATAGGCATTGAACCCAGAGCCCCACACATGCTCGGCAAGAGCTCTAACATAAGCAATGCTCATAGCTGTTTTCTCTTTTCAAAATAAATAGAATCTACGCATTTTAGTGTTTACTCATGTAAGAAAACCAAAGTAGCTTGAAAAATTTGTAAATCAATTATTTTGAAACATGATACTTTTCAGTAAGACACTAGCCATAGAGGATTAATTAAGCACTTGAAATTCAACTACTCTGAATTGACATACACTTAAAAAAAAAAAAAAAAAAAGTACTGGGGATAGAACCCAGGGCTTCTTTACCATTGAGTTACAACTCATCCCTAGCCATTTTTATTTTGAGACAGGGCCTCGCTAAGTTGCTGAGGTTGGCTTTGAACTTGTAATCATGCCACAGTCTCCTGAGTCACTGGAATTACAGGCATGCACCATCATGCCCAGCTGAGACACGCTTTTAAAACATAAAATACCTTCTGGATTTCTAAGACTTATTATGAAAATAAACACCTGATAAGCACTTTAAAACATTTTAGATTATGCTGAAATAACAATACTGTGGATATATTAGGGTTAAAATATCACTAAAATTAATTTCATCTTTTACTTTAAACAATGTGGCTGCCGGAAACATGAACCTTGAAGATCTCATGCTAAGTGAAATAAACCAGTCACAAAAGTATGATTATACACATGAGGTACTTAAAGTAGTCCAATCTATACAGACAGAAAGTAGAATGGTTGTTGCCAGAGGTTGTGGGGACAGAAGAATGTAAAGTTATTGTTGGGCGGGTAGTTTCAATTTTGCAAGATAAAAAAAAAAGTTCCATAACTCAATGCCACCAAATTGTACACTTTCAAAGTGGCTAAGAGGAACGTTGTTATTTCTGTTATTAAAATTAAAGACAACCTTTTTTTAAAAAAATGTAGCTATTAGAAAATTCAAGGCAACAGTAATGACTATGGAAGCAGATAAAGTATGCCTGCAATTTTAACAGCAGCATGGTAGCTTGTGTTCAAAACCAGAGGCATTTCATTGATGGGTATGTGCTAAAACTATGACTATTATGCATTTGTTAAGATTTCCTGCAATAGGACAGATTGTCTAGAACAAGTCCCTGGATGTAGGGTAGAACTGAGGCCTTTACAAATGTCCATACCATTTTGGATACTGTTAAATGAGTGATTCTGTGGTGACATACTAATGGAATCTGAGTGGCCTCAAAACTTTTAAGTACTAAAACAAACAACAACCAACCAAACAAGCAGAGTTCACTATCTTGGTAAATCCGCTCTACTTCAAGAAGTCAGAACAGTGTAACACATCACTTTTGGCAACAAAGGTCCTAATTCACTCTGCCTTAACTAATAGATTTAATACAGCTGGAGTTACTTCAATGAGAAGTTCAATGCTTTTCAGTTGTGCAGAACTGAGTATCTGGAATTACAGAAAAGCACTCTTCAGAGAATTTCCTTGTTAAATTAAAAAAACAAAAAATCATTCAGGTGCGGTGGTGCATGCCTGTAATTTCAGCAGCTTCGGAAGCTGAGGCCCTAAGCAACTTTTGAGACGCTGTCTCAAAAAAGATGGCTCCAGGTTCAATCTGTGGTACCAAAAAAATAAACAGTAGGGTGCAGTGGCGCATGCCTATAATCCCAGTGGCTTGGGAGGCTGAGGCTGGAGGATCATGAGTTCAAAGGCAGCCTCAGCAAAAAGCAGGGCACTAAGCAACTCAGTGAGACCCTGTCTCTTAAAAAAAAAAAAAAAAAAAAAAAAAAAAGGAGAGTGGGGCTGGTAATGTGTGTCAATCTCTGGTACTAAAAAAATCTTAAGTTTCTTTTAGTTACAAGTGTAGAATTACAAAAGGGTAAAGGTCCTGGGGGAGAGGAGAAAAGGAACCCTTATGAAGGTAGCAGAATGAAAAAAAGAATATAGTTCTTTAAGCAAGATTTGTTTTTCTTCATGTTAGTGTAGTTTACTAATAGACCAACAATAAAATGATAAATGGCCTGGTCCATCACATTATCAATTATTAAAGTTATAATCACACTGTGATTTAAAAGCTTTTAAATGCTAATCACAGGTGATCTCAGATTTAGAAAAAATGACTTAAAACTATAAATAATACAGTTTGTAAAGAGGTACTCATGCCAGTATATTATAATTACAACATGTTTTTTTTCCTGATCTCAACTGACAGACAAAACAGAAACCTTAAAATATACAGGACAAGGATGTCATCCCACTATTTAAGAAGGTCTATTAAAAATCCACTGCTAGTCAAGTGTGGGTGTGGAGGCATCCACCTGTAATCCCAGCTACTTGGGAGACTGAGGCAAGAAGATCCTGAGTTTGAGGCCAACTTTCTCAATTTAGTGAGACCCTAAGCAACTTAGCAAGACCCTGTCTCAAAAAATAAAAAGAACCAGCAATGTAGCTCAATTGTAAAGTGCCCCTGGGTTCAAACCCCATGACAAAACAAAACCACTGCTTGGTTTTTTAGCTGCATCATAAGCATCTGTATGAATGAGGAGTTTCTGTCTAGAAAAGGCATGCAGATGTGATGCCCCATAAATATTTATAGTAAAAGGGGTGGATGTATCAGATGTGCCACCAACTAAGTGCTAGGAAGCTTCAGAGGAGGAAAAGTTCATCCTCAACTGAGAGGGTGGAAGTAGCTACTAAGTTGGGGCTGCTAAGCTAGGTTGAGAATCTGTTCCCTATTACTGCAAAAAACTGGCACAGTGCCATAGGCAGGAAATCAAGGAGTTCTAAGAACTACTGCATAGTCAGAATGGCTGCTGGTCAAGCTTCTGACAGGATCTGAACGGCTAGTTCAAGTTAGAAGGCCTTGAATAAGTTCACTGCATGTCTGCTAGGCTTCTGAGGAGAGGCTTCAGGTATTGAAGTAGAGAAGCGATGTGATAAATTTTTTTTGGTAGTGATGGTGGGAATTGATCTCAGGAATGCTAGGCAAGTGGTCTGCTACTGAGCTACATCCCCAGCCCCAAGAAGTGATGTGATTATAATAGTACTTTAAGAGGATTACTCTGGTCACGCCCAGCAGGTCCCAGTAAGAAAGATCTGGAGAAGCTGATTAGGTAGAGGAGTGGACAGACACCAGGCTTAGCCAACCATCAGAGTCACCTGAGGGAGCTTCTACCCATTCTAGACCTATCAATCTGGAAGGTCCATGAAACCACCACTGCCTTAAGTATGACATAGAGGTCATAGAAAAAGGAAAGGAAAAGAACCTTTTCAAGGATGAACCTTACAGCCTAAATCAAAGTTTGTGTTTTCCAAGAAGATTCTGGTTTTCATGGACAAAAATTTACTTGATCTATGAGCAACATGTAAATTTTTTTTT
>PVHX01022848.1:0-26880 GCA_004024805.1 Geosciurus inauris
AAATATTTGCAACTTATTTTACATTTTTTCCAAATAAAAAAATCAATGTATTTAACTTAATAATAGAATTGTATTTGTTTTAACAAAAAAGCAAACAAAAGTACTATTCAAAAAGGACTTGAAGCCGGGCGCGGTGGCTCAAGCCTGTAATCCCAGCACTTAGGGAGGCTGAGACAGGAGAATCGCGAGTTCAAAGCCAACCTCAGCAATGGCGAGGCGCTAAGCAACTCAGTGAGACCCTGTCTCTACATAAAACACAGAATAGGGCTGGGGATGTGGCTCAGTGGTCGAGTGCCCCTGAGTTCAATCCCCAGTACCAAAAAAAAAAAAAAAAAAGAACTTGAATAGACATTTCTCCAAGGAATATATACAAATGGCCAATAAACCATGAAAAAATGCACAAGAAAATGAATTCTTTTGAAGATTGAACCCAGAGCCCTCTGCTACTGAGCTCTACCCACAGCCCTTTTTACTTTTTATTTTGAGATGGGGTCTCTCTAAGTTACTTTGGCTGGTCTGGACTTTGTTATTCTCCTGCCTCAGCCTGTAGAGTAACTGGGATGTGCCCCAGTATGCCCAGCTAACATCACTAAGTATTAAAGAAATGCAAATCAAAACTATATTGAAGCTGGCGCACACCTGTAATCCCAGCAGTTTGGGAGGCTGAGATAGGAGAATCGTGAGTTCAAAGCCAGCCTCGGCAACAGTGAGGCACTAAGCAACTCAGTGAGACCCTGTCTCTACATGAAACACAAAATAGGCCTGGGGATGTGGCTCAGTGGTCGAGTACCCCTGAGTTCAATCCCTGGTACCAAAAAAAAAAAAAAGAACTACAGAACTGTACTCTTAAAAATGGTTGAGATGGTAAAATTTATAATATATATATATATATCACACACACACACATATATATATTGGTACTAGAAATTAAACTCCAAGGGCGCTTAACCACTGAACCATATCCCCAGACCTTTTTATGTTTTATCTAAAGATAGGGTCTCACTAAGTTGCTGAGACTGGCTTTGAACTTGTGATTCTCCTGCCTCAGCCTCCCGAGCCGCTGGGATTACAGGCATGTGCCAGTGCCCCTGACATGTATATATATATATATTTTTTTAAATATTTTTTTAGTTGTAGATGGACACAATATCTTTATTTTATTTATTTATTTTTATGTGGTGCTGAGGATTGAACCCAGTGACTCAAGCATGCAAGGGAAGCGCTCTACCACTGAGCTACAACACACTAAAAAGTTTGGAGCTGGAAGCCAGAATGGTAGACTAAGCCTATAATCCTGGTGACTCAGAGGCAGGAGAATTGCAAGTTTGAGGCCAGCCTTGGCAACCTAGAGAGATCCTGTCTCAAAATAAATAATTTTCTTTAAAAAGGGCTGGGGGTATAACTCAGTGGTAGAGCAACCCTGGGCTAAAAATAAAGGAAAAAATGCAAGAGAATCATCTACCTATTTATATACACAAATAGATAAGCCAAAAATGACAAAACATTTTATTTATTGAATATATATATTTGTTGGAATCTAAGTGGTTGGTATAGGCATGTGTATTATTTTATTCTTTCAATTTTTCTGTTTAAAATTTTTCATAATGAAAAGTTGGGAAATAAAGGAATGAGATGAGATTTGAATCCTTATTCCTCTATTATTAAGTGTGGGCCTTGAGCCAATTATATAACCTTTTGAAACTTAATTTTCTTATCTACTGCCGGGGATAACAACAGTGCTCACCTTATATTGATGCTATAGAGAGTTAGTAAGATCGTGTGTGCCTGTAACAGCGCTTGTGTGTAAGTGCTCAGTACATGGGTATTTATTATTCACAAACAGCAATAAGACAGAAAAACACCATGTGACTCCTTCTTTATTATCTTCTCCTTTGGTCAGAAGTCGGCTTCTCAATCGATCAGCAAATCACCCTTGAGGGTGAGGATGGATGTCTTCGTTTGCCCTTCCAGATCCAATCCCTCCATCTCTATCTTGCCTTCTGATCTGAGAGGCTGACTATACGGACTGCATCCAGGGACTTCCTTTCCCTCTGGCTTCTGGACAGGGCCGGTGGTAAGCACCATCAGGAAATTGGAGGGAGGTGGAGGGTCGACTCCCCCCCTGTTGGGTGGGCTTGAGTGGGGAGGCATTCTGTCTTCCTGCCCCTTCAAGCCTGGGAATGTCAAGTCTCTCCCACTATTGCCACCCTGGGACCTTGTACCATCCCTTGTTGCGTCCCTTAAAGCTTCTGAATAGAACTGTTGTTGAACTGCTTATTGGGCAATCTCTCTCCTACCAGAACTCTGATTGACACAGGTCACTGCCATTTTGTCAAGCCCTGAGAGGTATCGCAATTAGCAAAAAGAGACACAGTCCCTTCTGGAGCTTATTGCATCTTCTTCACCTCTGCCAGGTCCCCTGGGGCCGTCTAAGCTGACATTGAGTTCTCTACTCCAATGGACTAGCATTCATGGACGAGCTCACCAGCAGCCCTTCCCCAGTTCCACCCCCAGTGCATACATGGAGAGGTCTGACTCAAATCCTGGGCTAGCCGGGATTCATTTGTAGATCTCCAGATGCAAAAGCAGAAATGTTGGCTGCACCCCTCTTTCTCCATACTCTGTGTGTCTGGGAGCCTAAAAGCTCAGTGAGACCTCTTTAAATGTCTGAGGCACATTGACAAGAAGCAAACAAATATGGTAACACTTAGAAGGATGCTGTGTGCAGGGTGAGACTTCATTAAGTCAGGTTCGTGGTGAGAAGAGCCCAGAAAACACATTTGTCTAAGACAATGGGATTAGATTATGTTTTCTTCAGATGTTTCTTTCCATCTTTCAATGACTGAATAAATGACTCTCAAATGAGACTGGGGTCTTTGGTGAAGCTGGGGTTTGTGAACTCAGGATCTCATTTTATATTGATGCTGGAAATGGTTTTCTCACACCAGCTGCAAAATGAAGAGCTGGACATCAGTTCGGGGCATTTATTTGCAACTGTGATCAACAGGCTCTACCTGGTCCTGCCCATACTCTGCAACAGCTAACTGAAATATTCTTGTGTTCACCCTAAGGGGAAGGTGCCCACGATGGGACCTGTCCTTTTGTCTCAACAGCAAACAATGGATGAGGCTTAGTCATCCCTGGTTTGGTAGTTCACGATGGTCTTCTCAGAGGGCGCTGTTTTCCCTTTCATAGCCCAATGGCATAATTAAAAGCCTTCCTGGGTTGTGCTTCTCAGGGACCCCAGAAATCAGAACCATATGTAACGTTTGTTTGCACTCGGGTCCCATCCTTGGCTCCATGCATTGGCTGCAAGTTTGCGATTACAGTTCCTAAGTATAAGCCTCATCCAGAGGCTCATCTGCGTTTGTGGTGAGCATATGGACAAATGGAAAATAAACAGCTCAAGCAGTTTCTGACTAGGGAGCTGGCTCACAATAGGATGTTGCAGAAAAGGGAGCAGCTGGGGTAAGAGGAACTTCTGTAGGTACACAGTAAACAGAGCAAGAAGTCCTTCCTGCAGACATCCTCCCCAGGAGTAGTGATCCTATGATAGCTAATTTTTCTGAGTACTTATGTACGATATCCTGGCCCTGGGCCCAGCCCTTGAGTTGTATCTTCTCACTGAGCTCTTCCAACAACCTGTTACCCTGAGTGATAGAATTTATTTCAGTAGTAAGACCCCATTTTGCAGATAAGGAAACTGAGACATAGAATGCTAAGAAAAAATTCTCCTAAGATTCCAGTCTGCAAATGGAACCTAGGTCTACTTAGCTTCAAAAACTTACTCCTGCAGTACTCCTGGCATGTTGGTGAGAGCAGAGAAACAAGGAAAGATCTGCCCACCAGGACAAAACTTCATAAAGACAGGGATCTTGGTTTAGTTCACACTATATCCCCAGTACCTAGAACAGTGCCTGGTGCATCGTTGTTAAAAGAATGAAAGAACAAATTATTAGTGGCCGTTTGTCACCTGATCTCAACCATGCATGATAGAAGAAGTCAGTTCTGATCAGCAAACTATGCTGTGGGTTGTGGGTCTGGGGATTGTGGTGTGGGGTCTGCATGTCTGGGGACATTTTCAGATTTTGCCTCTGTGGATCATGGCTACTGATGTGCAAGAAGGAATGCCAGAGTGCCACCAAGCAACTGGGGCTGGCAGCAAGTGACAGGCATCAGGGCTGGGCTCCTGGACCCTGTAAACGTCACACTGGCTGAGGAGCAGTAGGGGGCAGGGAGGCCAAAGAAGGGGTGTGGGAATCCAGGGGAGGGAGAAAACAAGAATCCAGTGGCGGGTAGGAAGGCCCCTGGCCGCAGCCCCAGCTGGTCAGACACTGGAGGCGCCTCCTTCCTCCTGTCTTCCCGTGGTGGCGCAGTCTAAGAGAACAATGGCAGTGGAATCCCTCTTTCCCTCCCGCCTGGCAGGGCTGGGCCGCTCCCTCCGCCCGCGGAGAGGAATGCTTTCTTGTTCTGGCCATGTGGTACCCTCAGGGAAGAATGGCACTTGGGGCTCCCCGGGGATGGAAGGCTTTGTGGTTGGAGTTGATGACAATGGGTTGGGGCAGAGAGCGGGTGGGTGTGTTGGATCTTTTCAGAATTTCTCTTGGGTTTCTAATGAGTATTTCTGCTCTTTTCTCCTAGCTCATTATGGGGTCCCTGTCATGAGGCACTAAGTCAGGCCAAGTCACTTGGGCCTCTTCTGACTTGTAGAGCAGACCACTCAGGTGGTCCGGAGAAACCCTCTGAGCCAGGTTAGCTGCATCCCGAGCCTCCCTTGCTGGGCAGGGCTGCAGATCCAATGGGCTGAACTCTTGTTCCTGGCCTCCCAGTAACCCAGAAGCTGCTACATTTTGTGTGGAAACTGCCGCTGTGGGCACTCTGGTTTTTATTTCGGGTTTGGAACACACCAAAGCTGGTTCTCTCTCTCTCCTATGTCTCAAAGCGGTCATTTGAATCCCCTCTTCTCTGGGGAGCGGGCACCCATTCCCACACAACTTGGTTGTGTGATCAGAGGCTCTGAGGCCTCCAAGGACCCAGACTTTGCCATTTGATGCTATCTCTCATTCCAGGGAACTCTTAAGATCTCCTCCAGATTTTTGAAAGTCCTTCCCCCAGTGGTCTCTAAGGCTAGGAGATAAAGAAGGGGTACACTGTGGGGCCCAGGAGCAGCCTGGGTCTGGGAGACCAAGGACTGAGAAGGATGCAGGCCCTTGCCATGTCTGAGGAGATGGAGCTAATTATTTCAACCAAGGTATTGGAACTGGGAACTGCCAAATGAAGGTGGGGGACAGGAGTACAGGGGAATGACTGCTTTGGATGAGAGCCACTATGAAAATGTGAATGAGCGTAGTTTGGAAGGCCAGGTGGGATGGTGGCTGGGTTGCTGGCCATAGTAAGGGAAGCTCACTGGGAGCTAAGCACCGTCCTCGGTTTATCCTATGCAAGGTCTCTCTTCATCCTTGCAAGACTCTGAGGGACTCACTGTCTTACTGCTACAGATGGGAAAATCGAGTCACAGAGAAGGAAAGCCAAGTTACTCATTTTCACAGAGCAGGTAGGAGCTGGTGCCAGGAACATTTGCTCTTTATGATCTGAGATGACAGTCTTCCTAGAGGGTGGGTGTGAAATAATGGGCTTTTTCTTCTTCTTTTTTGGGGGAGAAGGTATCAGGGATTGAACTCAGGGGTACTCGACCACTTCCCAGCCCTATTTTGTGTTTTATGTAGAGACAGGGTCTCACTGAGTTGCTTAGCGCCTGGCCGTTGCTGAGGCTGGCTTTGAACTCGCAATTCTCCTGTCTCAGCCTCCCTAAGTGCTGGGATTACAGGCATGCGCCACCATACTTGGCTTGGGCTACTTCTTAGTGGAAGGGCCAATGTCTCTGCTGTCACTAAGATTAGGCCTTTTCTCCTGGCCTGGCTGGATTCCTCAGCTACAGATCCTTCAGTGTTCCACCTGAAGGTCTGCTCCTGCCTGCTGGTCTTTTGGGGCCTAATGGGGACAGAGGGCTGGAGGGGGTCTCAGCTACAGGATGTAAACACTCACTCAATCCCACTGTTGTCAGCTGTGTTGCTGTCCCCCCCCTCCCCATCCCAGAACAAGGCCCTGTGCAAGTTCCTCTTCTGAAAAAAAAAAAAAAAAGCCCTATTTCTGTCCACATGGGGACTGTGTGGAGACAGGGAGGGGACAGTGTGGCTGCCTCTTCAGCAGCCTTCCAGCCCATGCTCTGCCATCACCTCTGCTTCCATAGACCTTTGGTGTGGTGATGCTGGGGCTCCACATAGGGATCTGCAGTGTGAACCCGTGGCAGCTCAGGGGTCCTGACTCTGGCTTAGGGGTCAGCATGTTAGCCTGCTAAGTCGGTGACCACTGCCCACCTGCCCTCTGGCTTTCCTGGTCTTGTGACTGTTTTTGTTACTTTGTGTTGTTTTGGCTATTGTCTCTTACTGGCTTTTCCTTTGGGCTTTATGTCTTTTTTAAAAAAAAATCTCTTTACAGCTGGGTGCGGTGGCAAATGCCTGTAATCCCAGCACTTTGGGAGGCTGAGACAGGAGAATCGCGAGTTCAAAGCCAGCCTCAGCAACAGCAAGACGCCAAGCAACTCAGTGAGACCCTGTCTTTGAATAAAAATATAAAAATAGGGCTGGGGGTGTGGCTCAGTGGTTGAGTACCCCTGAGTTCAATCCTTGGAACCAAAAAATGAAAGGGGAGTTGGGGGTATAGCTCAGTGGTAAAGCACCCCTGGGGTCAATCCCCAGTGCCAAAAAGGAAAAAAAAAGGTATAAAAATGTATGCAATATATAGAGTGTAGAGAGGAATAACAGAGAACCACCATACCAGCAGCACTTGATACCCTAGCCTGACAAGCCTTGAGTGCCTCTCCTGATCCCATGCCTCTCCCGGCCAGCAGTGTTACATATTGTCACTTACTTTTCCATTTTAGCACCTGTGCAGGTAAACAATTCATTGTGTCCTTCTACCTCACGTGAACATTGATGTCAATTTATTTGTAGTTCATTTCTTTCATCTAACCTTGTTTTTGAGGTTTATCCAACTTGATCTGTGTAGCGGCAGTTCATTGGTTCTGCTATGGCCCACCATCGTAAGACAACACTCTTTGTCCATATGTTCTGCTGTTGGTGGAAACTAGGATTATTTATTTTTATTTATTTTTTTTTTACTATTCTGAACAACAGGATTGGGACCAGGGTGAGGCAACAGCATGTCCCTTGGCTCATGGCTTATTGTTGCATGACTCCAGTGCTGCCTCCATCTTCATGTGACCTTCCCCTCTTCCTCTGTGTCTCTCTTATAAAGACACTTGCCACCGAATTGAGGTCTTAATGATTGGGCCAGATTATCCCGAATGATTTCATCTCCAGATCTTTAACCAAATTACATCTTCGAAGTCTCTTTTTTCTAACGAAGATCACATTCACAGGTTTCAAGTCACTGATGCATCTTTTTGTGGGCTGACATTCAACCCGCTATGGATGCTGAGCATGCAATATTAGAGGCCACAACCTGTGACAATCCTGTGAGTGAGTACCACCTTAAGTTTGATGCCTGAGAGCCTCTCATCCACCCCTTTGGTCCCTGCCCTGCTAAACAATCCTGCTACAAACCTCTGTGCATGTCTCCTAGCACCCTTGGGCACATGACACAGGAATTGCTGGTGGTAGGACGTGTGCTTATTAATCTTTGTTGGGTAAGGCCAAGCTGTTTTCCAAAGTGGTTTTACCAATCCACTCTTCCACCTGCTGTGGAGGGCAGTTCTGCTGCTGCTCATTCCATTCCCGTTGCTCCAGGACCCAATATTGTCTGCTTTTCTGAGTGTAGTCAGTTCTGGGGATATGAAAAAGTATCTCATCAAGGCTTTAACTTGTATTTTTCTTATTAGCAATGAGATTAAACATGTTTGCACACATTGATAGGCTGTTTGTGTCTCCCTTTGTGTGAAACGCTTTCTTAAGGATTTTCCTCTTGCTCATCATTTATTTTGCTGTTGCTTTTTGACGCATAGGAGTACTTTATATATTCTCTATACTCATCCTTTGTTAGTTAAATATGCTTCGAATATCTTTTCTTAATAAGTTGTTTTTTCAGTCTCTTTTTTTATCTTGCTTGTTTTTAGTTTGTTCATTTGCAGTGCTGGGGATTGAGCTCAGGGCCTTGCCAGGCCGGGCAAGTGCTCTGCCTTTGAGCCACATCCCCAGCCCTCCATCTGTATTCTTTTTATTATTATTTTGTTTTAAAATTTTATTTATTTATATTTTATGTGGTGCTGAGGATCAAACCCAGTGCCTCACACATGCCAGGCAAGTACGCAACCATGAAGTCACAACCCCAGCCCTCCATATGTATTTTTGAAATAGCTTTTCAAGTCTCCTGAAAATACCAGTTACGATTTTAATAAGGCATTGCATTAAAGGTATGGATCAGTTCAGTTAAAATGGATAGTTATGATACTGAATATTCTATTTCTCTCCATTACTTATATCTTTTAAAATACCATTTGAGCCAGGCATGGTGGCAAACGCCTGTAATCCGAGCATTTAGGGAGGCTGAGACAGGAGAATCGCGAGTTCAAAGCCAGCCTCAGCAAGGGCGAGGCGCTAAGCAACTCAGTGAGACCCTGTCTCTACATAAAACACAAAATAGGGCTGGGGATGTGGCTCAGTGGTCGAGTGCCCCTGAGTTCAATCTCCAGTACCAAAAAAAACAAAAACAAAAACAATAACAACAACAACAACAAAACAAATGAACAAAAGTCCCTTAAACCACAATTATTAAAAACAGCCCAAATAGGTATTAGTTCCAATGAAGTATGTGTGAAGGACCAGGTGCCAGTTTCCCAGCTCTAGGACACCCAGTCTCTGAGGCACCACTCATAAACACTCTCACTTCCCAGAGCACTGATTCAGCCTGCTCCCTCTGTATAAGTTTGAGGGGGCTGCTGTAACAAAATACCATAGACTGTTTGATTGAAGCAGTAAAAATGTCTTTCTTCACAGATTTGGAGGCTGGAAGTTCAAGATCAAGGCACTAGAAGGATTAGTTTCTGATAAGGCATCTCTTTCTGACTTATAGATGACCACTTTCATTCTATATCCTCACATGGCCTCTTCTTTTACATACACACACACACACACACACACACACACAGCTCTTTAGTGTCTCTTCATCTTCTCTGAGGACACCCATTAAAACTCCATCGTGTGATGACATTTAACCTTCATTACCTCCTTAAAGGCTATATTTCCAACTATACCCACATTGGGAGTTAGGGCTTCAGCATATAAATTTTGGGGGAACACAGCTGTTATGGTTTGGATCTGGAATGTCCCCCAAAGGCTAGTGTGTTGAAGGTTTAGTCTCCAATGTAGCAATGTTCAGAAGTGGGCTTTTGGGGAAGTGACTGGATCATGAGGGCTCTGATATCATCAATGGATTAATTCCTGGATAGGTTCATAGTTGATGGCATTGTTGAGAGGTGGTGGAAATGGCGGAGGTAGGGCCTAGTTGGAGAAAGTAGGTCACTGGAGTGTGCCCTGGAAGGGCATATCTTATCATCCCCTCTTCTTCCTCCTCCTCCTCCTCCTCCTCCTCCTTCTATCTCTCTATCTCTATCTCTGTCTTTCTTTTTCTCTCTCTGGCTTCTGTCCACCATGGGGTGAGCAGCTTTGCTCCACCATACCCTTCTACCATGATGTTCTGCCTCACCACAGGCTCAGAAATAATAAAGTCAGCAAACCACGGACTGAAACCTCTGAAGCCACGTGCCAAAACAAATCTTTCCTCTATTAAGTTGATTTTGCCAGGTATTTTGTTACAGTGACAAAAAGCTGTCTAACACAACAATTTAGTCCATAAACCTTCCCATTTCCCAGATGAAGAAACTGAAACTCAAAACATAGATGATTTTTCCCAGCACACTTTGGAAATGAGGGGCTAAGCCTAGACCAAAATGCCTATGTGCTTCTGAGCACAAACACAGCTTCTTTGGTGACCTAATAGCCAAGTGAGGTTCAGGACACCATTCTCCCAGCCTCTGTTTAGAGTCCAGCATTCCATAAGTTCCCTGAGAATGTTCCAGGAGCATCTGTGGGAAACTCCACTGGCATGGACATTGGCATGGACATAGGGCACTTTTCCAAGGGACCTCATGGGCTAGAGCAGATGAGCTGAACAGAGCCATGTAGTAACTGTGGTTTTTGTGCACACAGGAGTGGGGAACACTCCTGGGGAGCAGGAGCCTCAAGGTCTGCTTTGGAAGGCTGGGGAGTCTCAAGGCGGTAGACCTTTGGTTGACGGCAGTAGCTCATATTTACCAAGTTCTTAAAATGTGCTAAAGGCTTTAAAAAACCTTCATCACTGGACCCTCAGAACCACTCTCAAAGGAACTTTTATTTTCAGAGAACTCAGATAACCTCCCAAAGTGACACAGCTAGCAAGTGGTACAGATAGCTCAGCCAAGGGCTTGGTTCTGTTTGAACCTACAGTGCACGCCCTAATGCTGTACCCCACCTTCGGGGTCCTCCCCAGTCCCTGCCATGAAGCACCTTTCCTCTCCAGGGCTGGAGAACAGCCTCTGGGCAATGCTACTGGGCCGGGCCGGGCCGCTTCCCACACTTGGTCAGACTTGGATATTTCTCAACTCTTGGAGGAAACGTAGGGAAGGGAAATGTATGCTGCTCTCCAAGGCCGGTCCAGGAGCCAAACACATCAAACGGGGTGCGGGTTGGGGGCTGGAATGTCCCAGGCTGTCTTTTCCCAAATTGAGGAGCGGAAGCCATGACAGCTAAGGGGATTTGTAGAAATTCCTCCGTGCATTGTTCCCAGGCAAAGGAAGTGGTTTAGAGCTGAGCTCTCAATTTCTGCCCTGGGGAGCCATGGCCAGTTTCCGCTTCTCAAACTTTTTTGTGTGGGAAATTGAAGGGGCTGTTTCAGGTCCTGAGTGAAGAGGGGGAGCTCCTGATAACCCCCTCCCTCCTTGGCAGAAGGATCCAGCGAGCCAGACAAAACAGCCCCAGAATTTGTTCCTCTTCTTTTTCCTTCCCCTTTAGGGAGGGTGGCTGGTGGCTCAGAGCCGAGGCCAATGAACAGAAACATTTTTTCCAGGCCTGCTGGTATTTGTTTCTGGCACAATCAGCACAAGCAGATTAGAGAAATAAGTTGCATTTTTAAGTCTGTGTTCGCTCTCTAGATTGGACCTCCTCATGCTTGGTCTGTAGTTCTACCCAGGCCTCTAGTCTATTCTGGAGAGGTGGCTGGGCTGGTGTCCCTGGCATGGTTGTCCACACTCTGCCAGCTGGTGAGTCATCTCCTAGTCCCTTGGGAAGATCATGATTAACTTACTAGGAAAGATGAACAGGACTCGACACACGTGTCTACATACGGAGACACAAACTTTTGAACTTACATGTGTATGCACGTACATGTGTGCACCGGTGACTAATTCTCTTTCCATTGCTATCCTGGGGTTCCTCTGGCTCCTCTCTCATGAAGGAGTGCTCCATGGGAGTCCTTGACGCTGGAGGAAGGGGAGGCTGGCTTTTCTCATGCCAACATGGGTCCCCCCTGGAAATTCTTGCTGCGAGCCAGACACTGAAGGCTGTACCATGCTGCTCCACCCAGGCCCTGCCAGGAAACCCTTTCCCAGAAAATCACCTTTGAGGTGTGACAGAAATCTGGCAGGGGAGGGAGAGCCATGTAGGCCTGAAAGATCTTTCTTGGCCCCCATACTCTCTCTGGTTAGAAAGCCAGGGCAGACAGCTTGTGAGGAAACTTGTACAAGATGAGCTAACTGGACAGCAGGGGCTGGGGGGCTTGCCCCCAGCCTCTCTCCTCCCCTCCCTGCTTTTCCTCTTCTTGCCTTTTCCTCTCCTTCCCCCGCCTTCCGTCTTTCTCTTTATTCCATCCAGTAAAGAATTCCGAGCCCCTCACCTTCTAGTCTGTCAATTTTATCTGGCTCAGTCTAAGCACCAAGGTTGGCAGATTTGACAAGCTGTATAGCCCAAGGACTACATAATGTCTTTCCCTTCACCACCTTCCCTAGGTGAGACTGCAAGAGCGGAACCCATCCTGTCTCCACCCCAAAGTCCTTCCTTCTTCTCCAAGAGTAGAGCCCAAACAGCAGCTGCAACTGCGAATACCTAAGAGAAATGGGACTTGGGGTCACGTGTGGAGCAGTATATTCTATTTGGAAGAATTATGTCAGAGTTAACAAAGAAGGACTTTTTTTTCTTTTTCTTTTCTTTTTTTGATGGGGAGGAGGTTTTGTTTTGTTTCAAAGTGGTTTACATCTTTAAGATTTCTGGGAAAGAAATAGATTCCCGGAGTGTAAAATATGAATTTTTCAAAGTCAACATTTCTAATGCCCAAATACACTTTAGGACTATGAAAACTTCATGTACAATGATATGTTGTTATGAAGTAAATCGTACCGAACAGTTGGTTGTAAGAGGGCATTTTATGTTTTATTTTTATTTCCATGCGCGGTTTATTTTTGCTCTGACATTTTATTATAATTTCTTCCTACAGTAGGTAAAGTGCTTGGGAAGTTAATTTAAACCAGCCTGACTCTCTGTGTGTTTTTTAATATTTGTTTAAGCTTTTATTGAGCTTGTCAGGCAGTCAGTGTGCAAAAATGCAGCCTAAAAACCCCTTTTTCCCTCTGTGGTGCCTGCCCATTAATACTAGGTGGTGACAACAAGATTCGCGCACACTTCAAATGGGGGATTATTCTGGGTTTTCAAGGAAATTTGAGCCACCTGTTTCAGAAACCTCTTAGTGACTTAGAGGGATGATGAAGGGTGTCTCCCGCTCAGCTGTCACTCAGAGTTCCTGTTCCCTGGGCTCCTTCCGACCTGGCTGGGCCCTGCAGGGGCAATTTGCAGCATGGGTTGGAAGCCTGAGCTCTGAGTTGTCCCCCCAGCTTGTGGCTTGGCCTCAGCCTGAGCCAGAGGAGCAGCTGCCATCTCTCTGCCTGCGGGGAACTTTCCAGATCCACAGCAGGCTGGCTTCCCCTGGGTTTGGGCTGCCCAGTCTGGAGCTGTTTATCATGGACAGCAGAACGACATGGGATCACCTTTGAGGAAGTGAGTTGTGAGAGCCAATTGTGTGGCCTACGTGTCCGGGAGCCACGCTGCCCACAAAATTTGGCCAAGGGGAGAAATAGAAAGTCAACATTTTCCAGCAGGCTGGGAAGGCGGCTGGGTATTTCTGGAGCCCAGGACTCTGGCAACATGTTTTTTTGTAGTGGTGAAAGGAAGGAAAGGTAACCATGATGGGGGCACAGTCTGGTCTCTAGCAGGCTCAAGAAAGGCCTGCTAACCCAGGCAGGAGATTTCCCTGGCGCACAGCCCAAGTTCTCCACACTGACCAGGAATCTCATCAACCCTAACCCAGGAGGAGACTAGACATAGCCCATTATGACTGGAGGGAGTCTTGGAGATGATCTAGACCAGGGACTCTCAAAGTGCAGTTTCATGTGTGCAGCACCAGCATCTCCTGAGAACTTGCTAGAAATGCAAATTCTCAGGCCTCAACCCAGACCAGGAAAATTGTTAGACCCGGCAGGATGTGCTTTAGCATCCTCTCCATGAGGTCTGTCTGCAGCAGCCAGTCTGAGACCGGTGGTCTAATTCAGCTCAATCATTTGATCCATGTGGAAACTGAGGCCTGGGGTAGGACAGGAGGAAGGAAAAGAACATGCTCATTATTGGTTGCTTGTGGTAGAACCAGGGCAAGTTCTGCCAGGTTGCTTCTCCTCCTGCCCCTTCTTCTGCTAATTCAAGAAGACAAGGCCAAAATCTCATATCCCACCAAATGCCACAGTTGAGCTGGCTCTTTTCTTCCTGTGCTGACCTTATGCCCATCTGCAAACTCCAGGTGGGCTCTGATCCCCTTCTCACAGGGGGCATACTGATAATTCAGACATTGGCTTTCCAATCATGATGTAAATAAGAAGGCTTAGAAGAATTCTCTTTAGCTTTAAGAAAAGATCAGGTCCCTCATGGTGGAGGCAGCTAGGTTCTGTAGCTCAGTTCCCTCAGATTTAATCCCTTTAAATTAGCAACACATTGTCTCAAAAAAAAAAAGTGTAGCTCAGTGGCAGAGCATCCCTGGGTTCAATCCTCAGTACTACACTACAAAAATAAATAATAATAATAATAATAAGAGCCTAGATTAAAGTACTTAATATAGTCTGTAGCCTACAGCACTTGCTCCCTAAATCCTAATTCTCATAATTAACATTACCACTACACCTTCCTTATTCACTCAGTCTGTTTCTATTTTCTTCTCTTAACAGATGTAGGCAGTGGTGGGCTGGTAAATGTTCAACAGTTAGCTGTCCAAAATTTTTTAAAAGCCCTAATTTGTAGTTTTTCCTGATTTCCATGTTAACTCTCCAACCATAACCAATTGTTTTTACAATGTCAGACTGAACTTCTGCATTAGTCAGCCGTGCATCTCTGTGAATACCTGAGGTAACTAAAAGGAAGAAAGGTTTATTTTGTTTCACAGTTTCAGAGGTTTCAGTCCATGGTTGCTTGGCCTGGTTACTTCTGGGCCTCTGATGGGGCAGTCTAGCACTGCAGAAGTACATGATAGAGGAAAGCTCTCACCTCATGGAGGTCAGAACCTCATGGTTCCTGCTATTAATACAGGGGTAAGGGCTGATCCAGGGGACGGGGAGAGCCACAGTCTGGCCTAGCGATCTCCAAGACCCATGGGCTTGTAAAGATGATCTGGGCCAAATTCATCCTGTAAATTTGGAATTGGGAAACTCAGAGGCTGGAGTTCAACGGAAACCAAAGCTGAAGGGCTGGGATTACATGATTTGGAAGGGGCCCCGGGCAGTCCTGAGGAACTTTTGCAAGCTGAGGGGAGACAAAATAAGTTGAAGAAATTGGGTAGTGGAAAAAGAACAGGGAAGAAACAGAGAAAAGCAGAAAGCCCCCAAGAAAAATGTATAATTATAGTTTTATCTCCCTGAGGCCTGATTTCTCTGAGACTTAGGTGCTTGGCATCTAGCATATTCCCTGTTATGTCCTGACCACAGACATAACTTTGCTCGAACTAACCTGTGTGGGTATCTGTTCCTTGTAACCCAAGGTGCTAGACCAGGGCTTGGCAAGCTTTTCTATAAAGAATAGTTAATAATTTTTTTAGGCTTGCCAGCCACATGGTCTCTGATGAAACTACTTAGTGCTAACCTCTTAGGTCAAAAGCAACTATAGGCAACATAGAAATCAATGACTACAGCTTTGTTCCAATAGAACTTTATTCTTAAAAACAAGTGAATTTCCTGTCAGCCAAGATTTGCCAACTCCTGTGCTAGATTAAAACTTTAGTGTGATATAGATGTGGGATGGAAGATCCTAATTCTTTAGGGATTCTGAGACAGAGAAGAAGGGGCTGGGGATAAAATATACCTTCAAGGGCTCACCCCCAGTGGCCTACTTCCTCCAACTAGGCCCCATCTCCAACAGTTTCCACCACCTCCCAATAGCCAATTAAGCTATAATAAAACCTAAATGGATCAATCCATTTATAAGGTCAGCACCCTCAGGATCCAGGTACCCCCCCAGAGGTCTCAGCTCTACACACTATTGCACTGGGAACCATGTCTTCAACTTTCAGGGCCATTATGGTTTTCAGAGCCAAACCATAACTGCTCCCTTTGGCACATTTGGTCCACTTCTTGGAGAAGGCCAGTCAGCCCTGTGTTGATCACTGAGCTCTTGAGAAGGAAACTGAGTCCAAAGAGTTGTGTTGCTTGCTTAGTACTCACTAAATCAGAACCAGAGCAGAGCTGCAACCATACAGGCTCCAGGTTTCCACTTGAAGCCTGGCCTGTGCCAAGCTTCAGCTGCCTTTCCAGCACCGCTCTCCGCTCACTCATGCTCCCACATCTGGGCTATGCTCACAGTGTATCTGCCTGTGGTTGCTGCAGTTGGCAGGAGGGTCTCTGAGAAACCAGAGAGCTGGGTATGTTTAATAAACTAGAATAGGCACTGGGATCTCATCCTGCGAGGTGACAGCACTCAGCCTGCCCTTCCAGTGCGTGTTGAGGAATGAACCTTTCCCTGGTCCTCAAGCAGGGTCACCCCAGGGTGAATCATATGTTGTTGTTGTTGTTTTGTTTTGTTTTTAAATTAAGGAATATGTTTTCCTCTGTAGGACATAACAGGAAGAAATATGCTGTTTGCGAAACAAGAGTTATAAGCAGGAAGAAAAGAGACTAAAAACCAGGGACGTGGCTTCTAGAAGTGATCATGTGTGTTTTTTTCTAGAGAATCTTAGAAATGCATTAGCTCAGGGAAGTTTAGAGGGTAGGGGTTGGATCCTCTGAGGATTCCTTCCAGAGAATGTCAGCTTTGGGTAAAGATCAGGGCCAAGTCCAGATGGTTTGAGTGTAGCTGTTCCTCTGAGAGGATGTCTCTGGCTATATTACTGAGCCAAATGAAGATGGTTTTTGGATTATCCAGTGTTTTGTTTTAATTCAGGCCTCATCTTCCTTCCATTAGTTCAAGCCAACTCATCACTTCTAACATTGGTTCTGTAATTATGAGTTGTCATTCGAGTTCTCTGTGGCCAGTGGAGGAAGAGGTAGTGTTTGGATTCAGACAGTTTGGGTTCTCATCCTAACTCTATGATTATTAGCCACAACACTCTGGTGCATTACTTAATCTCTTTGTGTCTTAGTTTTCCCACCTGGAGAATGGGAACAACCATAGTATTTACCTTACCAGATTCTTGTGAGATGAAAATGAGAAATGAATTCATTTATTCCTCATGTGTATTGAGCACCTGTTTCTAGAGTACAGAACTAGACAGGCAATGCTCCTGTTCTGTAGAGTGGTCAGCAAACACTTTCAAGAACATTGACATCTACAGAACAGTGTTCAGGTGACATTACTCTTCTTGTTTTGTTGGTGCTCTTTGCTACTGATGTTCTTACCACCCAACTCATGGGGAGGGAGAAAGCATAATCCTAATCTGTGGCTTGTTGGTTTTCCTGAATAAGCAAGTCTGAAAGATTCACCATTCACTGTATAACATCCATTTGCATAGCCTACTCGGTGTCAGAAACAAGATTCCAGAATACCAGACACAAAAATGTGCCCACAAATAGTCTGATGCTCTTCCTTTCAAGAAGCCAAGTTTAATTCCCCTCCCTTTGAGTATGGGCTGGGCTTGATAACTCACTCTAACAATTACAATGTAGCCAAAGTGGTGGGATGTGTGACATCCAAGGGCAGGTCACAAAAGACTTGGCTGCCTCCTCCTTGCTCTTGCTCGAGGGTCACTCTGAGGGAAGCTAGACGCCATGTTGTAAGGGAACTCAACCATCTCTGTGGAGAGACTTGCATGGCAAGCACTTAGGCTGCCTTCCAACAGCCAGCAAGAAACTGGGCTCTCTCCATCATGACTATGTGCATGACCATTTGGGAAGAGCAGCCGCCATCCCGTATGGACGACTGTGGCTCCAGCCAGCATCTTCACCGCATCTTCACAAGAGATCAAGTCAGAACAACACTGTGAGTTCTGACACACAGAAACTGTGAGAGAACAAATGTTTGTCATTGAAGACAATGTTTGGAGGTCATTTTGTTATACAGGAATAGATAACTATTACAGTGCCTTTGATTAGCTCTGCCCTGAGAGGAAGTGTCTTTCTAAAGATTAAGGTGAAAGACTGTAGAGTATATTTAAATATCAAAAATTCAGAGGATTTACCTTAATATGAGAAGAATATAATAAGGTGGGGGAGGAAAGCTAGAAGATCTCTAGTAGCTATAGGTCTCACAACTTTACTGCTATAGAAACAACCCATTTTGATTGAAATCAAAGTGCTATACCCTTCCTGCAGCTCAGTAGATTAATCCGTTATATATTTCTGAGCAGTCCTGTACAAGCTGGAGTTGCAGAGGAAAGGTTTATAAGAATCCATTTGCACAGCAGAAGATGGTACCCAATACCATCCAGCTTTGGGCTGATTCATTGGCTGGATAACAATGTCTCAGCTGATGGAGGTCTTCCTCAAGGGAGCAATTGGTCTTAGTAGCTGGCAGGGAAATCCTTTTCCAGGGATGGGTTAGAGAGAAGCTGGCTTTGCCAAGGTCTTCCCTCTCCAGCTCTGCCATTTGGTCCTGAATTGGGCTACTCAAATATATATTTCTTCCCTGAATATGAGATTCTTCAATCCCTCTTTTCTTCCCTCATTCTCCATCTGTGCTGGTTAATTTTCTGTGTCAACTTTGATTTGGTCCAGAGTGCCCAGATAATTGGCCAAACATTATTCAGGATGTCTTGTGAGGGTGTTTCTGGATGGCATGAGCATCTGAATCGACAGAGGAGTAAAGCAGATGGTGCTCCCCAGTGCAGTGGGCCGCACCCTCTCAGTCAAAGGCCTGGATAGAACAAAAAGGCCAAGAGGGAGCTCCTGTTTTACTGCTGAGCAGGCACGTTGTTCTATTCTGGTCTTCAGACTTGGGCTGAAGCACTGACTCTGGGTCTCCAGCCTGCTGGTCTTCAAACTGAAACTGACACCATTGGTTGTCCTGATTCTCAGACCTTCAGACTCATAGAGAAACTACAGCTTGGCAACAGCAGATCTGGAGACTGCTCAGCTTCCATAATCAAGTGAGCTAGTTCCTTATAATATGTGTGTGTGAGCACGCGCGCGCGCGCACACACACACACACACACCCCTTACATATGTATGTGTTCCATTTCTCTGGAAATGGAGAACCCTGATAAATACATCATCCATCCAACCAACCCACTTTTCTCCACCTCTGCCACCATCCCCTTATTCTAATCCAGCCCAGTCTCTCATTTGTGTGTCTGTATTAACCTCCTCACTGGGCTCTGTAGTGGGCTGAATTGTGTCCTCCACAAAAGATATGCCAAACTCTTAACCACCCCCAGTAACTACTTGTCACCTTACTTGGAAAATATGCCCCCACAGATAAAATGAAGGTAGGGATCTCAAATGAGATCAACCCACATTCACTTCATGAGCCCTAAAACCAACCACAAGTGCTTTTATGAGAAGAGGAGACACCTGGCCACACAGGAGGGAAGAGGCAGAGAGATGGCCATGTGAAGACTGGGGCAGAGATCTGAGAGATGCAGCCACAAGCCCAGGAAGACCTGGGGTCCCCAGGAGCTGGAACCACAGGCTCCTCCCCTGTAACCTCCAGAGGGAGGGTGGCCCTGCTGACACCAGAGGGTCAGACTTCAGCCCTCCAGAACTGGGGGAGAATGGATTTCTTTGTTTGAAGCTCCTGTGATGGTGGTCATGCAGGCCTAAAGCAGGAGCCCACTGCCCTTCTACCGTGACCCGCTGTGATGAGCTGTCCTCCCTCTGGTCACAGTGGTCTTAGAGAAAGGCAAAGCTGGTTCTGACTTCTGCTGCAATACTACAAGGACTTTCCTACCGTGTTTAGAATCAGCTGCAAACCTTTCACTGTCGTCTACAAGGCCCAGCTAACCCAGCTTGGGCACTGTCCACTTCCTCACTGGCAGACTCCTGTCACCACCAGTCCCTGCAGTCACTGGAACACCCCAAGTCTCTCCCACCTCAGAATCTTTGCCACTGATGTTCCTGATACCTAGGATACTCTTCTTCCAGATCTTTCAGCGCTAGCTGGCCCTTTGTCAACCGTTAGTTCTCCTTTTAAATGTTACCAGGACCGACCCTGCCCTGCCCCATCCAAAATGCTCTTCAGCCACACCCCTGTGCTAACAATGATGTCACTGTGTTCATGCCCTTCATTTTCCTTGTCACTGTTTGAAATGAACACACTGGTTTGTTTAATCTGTTCTACATCCCACCATGTCAGTAGGGACTGTTTCGTTTCCCATGTATTCTTGACATCTAAAACAATGCTGGGAGCAGCTTTGGATAAGTGATTGCAAATGTATGTGAACATGAATTGCTTCTTTCCATTCACTCAATAATTGTGTATTACGCACTTAATTTGTGCCAAGTAGATATCACAGGCCAAGCTCAGTGACAAATGTCAGATTTCCTTTCCTTTTTTAATTTATTTTTGCAGTGCTGGGGATTCAACCCAGGGCCTCAAGCATGCTAAGCAAGTGCTCTGCCACCAAGAAACACCTCCAGCCCTTCTTAAAATTTTGAGACAGAGTCTCATTAAGTTGTCAAGGCTGGCCTCAAACTTGCCATCCTCCTGCCTTAGTCTCTCAAGTAGCTGGGATTACAGGCATGTGCCACCATGCCTAGCTTCCTTTTGAATTTTTTTATTTTTTATTTATTTTTTTGGTACTGGGGATTGAACTCAGGGGCACTCAACCACTGACAACTTCCCCAGCCCTATTTTGTGTTTTATGTAGACACAGGGTCTCACTGAGTTGCTTAGCACCTCGCCCTTGCTGAGGCTGGCTTTGAACTCGCGATTCTCCTGTCTCAGCCTCCCTAAGTGCTGGGATCATAAGAATGAGCCATCACACCCGGCTTTGAATTTGATTACATTGAAATCATTACTCAGTGTTCAAACATAAAATTTAAGTAAAAGAAAGCTGGTGCGATGATGCACGCTTGTGATCGCAGCTACTCAGGAGGCTGAGGCAGGAAGGTCACTAGTTTGAGGCAAAACCTTAAATTAGGATTCAAATTTATGGTGCTAGGGATTGAGCCCGTGGGCTTTACCAATGCTAGCAAGTGCTCTGCCATTAAGCTGCATCCCCCCAGCCCCTTTTATTTTTTTATGTTGAAATGGGGTCTTGCTAATTTGCCTGGGCTGGCTTTAAATTTGCAATCCTAATAAGGATTCAAGTTCTGTCTAATGAGAGCCTCAAAACATATCCATCACTGGACATGCCTATAATCCCAGCAACTTGGGAGGATAAGGCAGGGGTAGAAGTTCAAAGCCAGCCTGGGCAATCTAGCAAGACTGTCTCAAAATAAAAAAGAAAAGGGACTGAGAATGTAGCTCAATTCTCTCAGGTTTAATCCCTTTAAATTAGCAAGATCCTGTCTCAAAATAAAAAGATGTAGCTCAGTGAGAGAGCATCCCTGAGTTCAATCCTCAGTACTACACTGCAAAAATAAATAATAATAATAAGACTCTAGATTAAAGTACTTAATATAGTGTGTGGCCTATAGTACTTGCTCCCTAAATTCTAATTCTCATAATTAACATTACCACTACACCTTCTTTATTCACTCAGTCTGTTTCTATTTTCCTCTCTTAACAGATGTAGGCAATGGTGGGCTGGTAAATGTTCAACAGTTAGCTGTCCAAAATTTTTAAAAGCCCTAATTTGTAGTTTTCCTGATTTCCATGTTAATTCTCCAACCATAATCAATTGTGAGCTGTCAACTTGATGGAGACTGGCTTGGCTCTTTTTTTTTCCTTTCCCTTCCTCCTTCCTTCCTCCCTCCTCCTCCCCCCTTTCCTTCCTCTTCCTCCCCCTCTTCCTCCTCCCCTCCCCCTCCCCCCTCTTTTTTGTAGTGCTAGATATTGAACCCATGGGCTTTACCCATGCTAGGCAAGTGCTCTGCCACTAAGCTGCATCCCTGGCCCCTTTTATATTTTTAATGTTGAAATGAGGTCTTGCTAATTTGCCCAGGCTGGCCTTAAATTTACAATTCTGCCTCAGCCTCCACAGTTACTGGGATTGCAGGGGTGCACCACCATACACAGTGAATCTTGGGCTCTTGAGGGCTGGTATGAGCAGCTCTATCACATAGAGGTCTTAGTTAGAGACATAAGATTCAAGTTCTAATGAGAGCCTCAAAACATATCCACCACTGGGCATGCCTGTGATCCCAGTAACTTGGAAGGATGAGGTAAGAGGGGAAGTTGGAGGCCAGCCTGGGCAATTTAGCAAGACTGTCTCAAAATAAAAAACAAAAGGGACTGAGAATGTAGTTCAGTGATCGAGTGCCCCAGGTTTAATCCCCAGTACTACAAAACTAAAAAGTTAAAATTAAAAACCACATTTGCCTTAACACTGCTTAGCTCGAGAAGAAGCATCTGAACCCTGGAAGCTCTCCCTAACTTTGGCTCAAGTAGTCATGCACTCTGCAGATATATATTGAGTTCCTGGTATTTGCTCTCTGGAAGGCTTACTCAGAAATGAGAATGTGCAGGCTCCCCTGTTGAAGCGGCTCAGCATTCCTGTTCCCGTCCAGGGAGGCTCCTCAGCCCTCCTCCCTCTCCTCCCACAGCACCTTTACAGGGAGACCCTGCTTCCATCCTCATGGACTCTGCTTCAAACTCTCACCCTCATGAAGCTGCCCCTCCCAGCTCCCTGTGCTCCCAGTGCCCCAGGAAGCTGGGTCCAGGTGACACTTTCATGTTTCTCTGAGTAGATATTTTTTACCAGACCACTGCTTTCCCTCCTTCTCCACAGTCACTGTGCCCTTGGCCTGTCGTGCTGCCCAGGGCACAATATCACATCCCAGACATTTGGGTCTACTATGGAACTGAGTGAAGACCTTAGGGAAGCCACTAGGTGTGTTGGGGGATTATGATGAGCTCTTAGTGTCAGATGACCCTGAGCTCAGAACTCAACTGTCACTGACCAACTCTGAACTTGGAGCAGATTAGTTAAGGACAGTCACGTAATTCATGTATGATGGCAGTTCTCAGCACTGTGATGGAGCTGAAAAACTCCTATTGCCAAGTGCCTTTTCTTTCTTTCCTTCCTTCCTTCCTTCCTTCCTTCCTTCCTGTACCGGGGATTGAACTCAGGAGCACAGGAGCACTCAACCACAGAGCCACAACCCTGGCCCTGTTTTGTATTTTACTTACAGACGGTGTCTCACTGAGTTGCTTAGCACTTCAGTTTTGCTGAGGCTGGCTTTGAACTCACGATCCTTTTACCTCAGCCTCCCGAGCCCCTGGGATTATAGGCGTGTGCCACCAAGCCTGGCTAAGTGTTTTACCTTTTCTGTGTTTAGAAATGTTTAGACACACAAATACTTAGCACTGTGTTACAGTTGCCTACCATATTCAGTACAGTAACCCCTGTACCTGTGTAGCCAAGGAACATCAGGCTCACCCTACAGCTGAAGTGTGTGTTGAGCCTTACCACCTAGGTTTGTGCAGATGCACGTAAGGCTGTTCTCACAGTGATGAAATCACCCAGCCTTGCATTTCCAGAGCATCTCCCCATCGTTAAAGCGGCTGCATCGTTAAATGCTGCATGACTGTGTGTGTGCGTGTGTGTGTATATTTTTGCTACCAGGTATTGAACACAAGGATGCTTAACCATTGAGCCACATCCCCAACCCTTTATTATTTTTTTATTTTGAGACAGGATCTCACTGGGTTGCTTAGGGTTTCACTAAGTTGCTGAGGCTGGCTCTGAACTCGAGATCCTCCTGCCTCAGCCTCCCGAGCCACTGGGATTACAGGTATGTGTCACTGGGATTGGCTGCATTTTAAAACTTCCTTCTCTTTCTTCCTTTTCCTTTTGCCTTTTCTCTTTCATCTTTCCTGCTCTTTCCTTAAGACTTGGTGGCTGTATCTTTCCATTTTAGATTTTGTATTGTTTTTAATCAAAATACCACATGCACACAAAGTCAAATGCTTATGTGAAACTTATTATAAAATTGCAGGTCCCTTCCTGCAGCTCCCTCCACCCCATTTTTCTCCTCCCCAGATGCAACTACTTTGAAGTTTTTTAGTTCTTTCTTTAGGTAATTATCTCTGCATATCTAAATAATGTGACTAAATTGCTGTGTCCTTAATTTTTTTTCACTTTTTTAATGCAAGATCTTTGACTTTCCTTTATGGAACATGACCAAGTATAATATTATAAAAATTGTATTTTTCTAATAGATTATGTTGTTTTCTTTTTCTTTCTTTCTTTCCTTTCCTTTTCTTTCTTTCTTTTTTTTCTTTCTTTCTTTTTCTAGGGCCTTGTACATGCTGAGCAGGTGCTCTAACACTGAGCTACACCTCTGGCCCTAGACAATACTTTCACATGGAATAAAATCAAAAGATAAAAAGAGATATCTTAGAATTCTAGATTGGAACCTAGGGCTTGCTCCTCTAGCATCTCCATCCCTTCTCACCTACATATTCCTTACCCTCTTCCTGCCTCCCAAAACAGTTATAATTCATATTTATTCAAAGGTCAATAGGCAGCATTTATATTATTATGACTGTGGAATGCAATTCACAGCTGAGCAGGTAGTATTCTATAAATACTTTTCTTTCCTATACATCTTCCACCCCTGGTAAGACCTGTCCTATTTTTTTGGAAGGGATGGGGCTAAACATTTTCTATCATTATCATAAAGTCAACCCAAATAATCATTAATTGTGAATCTCACCCCTCCCCGCCAGTTTTTTCTTCTGATGGTACTGGTGATTGACTCTGGGGCACTTTGCCACTAAGCTATACGCCCAGTGCTTTTTACTTTTTGAGACGTGATGTCACCCAATTACCCAGGTTATCCTCAAACTTGTGATCCTCCTACTTCAACCTCCCAAGTAGCTGGGAGGACAGGCACTCTCAACTGTGCCTGGCTATGAGTCTCATCTTAAAAATACTGAAATCAGAGTCCTTCAGCGTCATACTGGTAATCCCTGCAGATCCCGATCTTGACCATCCAGGCTGCTGGTCTGTCTCCGCCTCAGGCACAGCTGCTCCAGGCTCCCAGGCTGCCTCTCTCTGCTGTTGGACCCTCCAATGCCAGAATCTCCTGCCTCTTGGTGGATAACACCAGCCAGCTGCTTTCATAGACCTCTCCTTACCTTTCAGGGAGAACTTGGTGAGGAATTCTAGGTCAGAAACCATTTTCCTCAGACTTCTGAAGACACAGCTTTGTTTTCTCCTAACATTCAGAGTTGCTGCTGAAAGATCTGATGTCATTATGATTCTTTGTCTGAAACTCATTTTTTCTCTCTGGAGACTCGTCCCCAGTTTTCTGAAATTTCTCAGTGATATGCTTTGATGTGGGCCTATTTTCATTCATTATTCAGAGCACTTTGTGAATAATTTTAATTAAAACTGTCTTTCCATCTTGATACATGTTATTGAATTATTTCTTAGGGTGGCTTTGTACTATGTCATCTTAGCTATGTTAGAATGACATCTCCTAGAATTCCCTTCTCAGAATGGTGTCAGCCACAAACCATGTTATGTGTCAGATCTAGAAGGTGGAAATGAAGCCACAGCCATATTTACATGTCCTGAAAGTTGGTGTACAGATGCAGTGAGGCATCTGTGGGCTGGCCAGATTGTTAAGGACAGCACTGGACCCACAGTTGCATGAGGTCCACCTCAACAGTCCCTTTAGCCTCTCCAAGTTTTTGGGCCAGTATGTGGAAGCTCTGTGGCGGGGAGAGAGTGCCGGATTCACCTGTACCTCACCATGGCATTCAGGTTGAAAGACCTGGATTTCAGCTTGTCCTCCTGGGGTCTGCGCCGTCTCGTCTTGTCCACAACCAGCTTTCCTGCCCACTGCCAGTCTCCAGAGACCCCGGGCTCACTCTAGCTGTAAAGCCAACCGTCCACATGGAAGGCAGCACCAGCTCCACGAGTGGGTAAGGCGCAGCCAATAACAAACCCCCTGTCCTGAACCCTTGACCTGGCTCTGTTCAGGCTGCAACAGATTCATTCCTTCACTGACTTCCTCTCCTTCGTTTTCTCTCTTCTTTCCTTCTGGAGACTATTAGTTGAGGATTGGCCTCCTGAATGAGTCCTCCACTTTTCTAACCATGTCTTTATTCTTTTTTATCGCTCTGTTGTTTTGCTCTACTTTCTAGGAGAGTTCTTCAGTTGGACCTTCCCACAATTCTACTGTTTATACTTATTCTACTTGTAATTTCCAGGTTTGGATGCAGTTTGTCCCCCAAGTGTTCCTGTGCTGAAAGCTTGGTTCCCTGTGTGGTGGTGTTAAGATGTGTTGGGGCCGGGCGCAGTGGCTCACACCTGTAATCCCAGCACTTAGGGAGGCTGAGACAGGGGAATCACAAGTTCAAAGCCAGCCTCAGCAACGGTAAGGCGCTAAGCAACTCAGTGAGACCCTGTCTCTACATAAAACACAAAATAGGGCTGGGGATGTGGCTCAGTGGTCGAGTGCCCCTGAGTTCAATCCCTGGTACTGAAAAAAACAAAACAAAACAAAAACCCACAGAATGCATATCATAAAGAATGAACTCTAAACTGGCTGCAGTGGTGGATGCCTATGATCCCAGTGACTTGAGAAGCTGAGGCAGGAGCCTTGGTTGTGGGACTTTGTGGAAGGAAGTCAGGCTATTGCGGTTGTGCCCTTGGAGGAGATATTGCTGAGGTGCTAACCAACTCAGTGAGACTCTGTCTCTAAATAAAATACAAAAAAGGTTTGGTGATGTGGCTCAGTGGTTAATTGCCCCTGGGTTCAATTCCTGGTACCAAAAACAAAAACAAAAAACAAACAAAAAAGTAGGGGAACTGAGAAAGAGAGGTCATATGAGCACTCTCTGCTTAACTTTTTTGTAAATTCCAACTGCTCTAAAAAATTAATTGTACTGGGGCTGGGGTTGTGGCGCAGTGGTAGCGTGCTCGCCTAGCATGCGGGAGGCACTGGGTTCAATCCTCAGCACCACATAAAAATAAAATAAAGATATTGTGTCCACCTACAACTAAAAAATAAATATTAAAAAAAAATTAATTGTATTAAGAGCTGGGCATGCCGGGCGCGGTGGCTCAAGCCTGTAATCCCAGCACTTAGGGAGGCTGAGACAGGAGAATCAGGAGTTCAAAGCCAGCCTCAGCAATGGCGAGGCACTGAGCACCTCAGTGAGACCCTGTCTCTACATAAAATACAAAATAGGTCTGGGGATGTGGCTCAGTGGTTGAGTGCCCCTGAGTTCAATCCCCAGTACCAAAAAAAAAAAA
>PVHX01022849.1:0-18276 GCA_004024805.1 Geosciurus inauris
TATTGAACAATGCGTGGGTTACAGAAGACATCAGGGAAGAGATTAAAAAATTATTGGAGGTAAATGAGAACTCTGATACAACATACCAAAATCTCTGGGACACTATGAAGGCAGTGCTAAGAGGAACGTTCATTGCATTAAGCTCATATATTCAAAGATGTAAGAGCCAACAAATCAATGACTTGACACTACAACTCAAAGCCCTAGAAAAAGAAGAACAAAGTAACACCAAAAGAAGTAGAATACAGGAAATAATTAGAATCAGGGCTGAAATGAATGAAATTGAAACACAAGAAACCATTCAAAAAACTGATAAAACAAAAAGCTGGTTCTTCGAAAAAATAAACAAAATTGACAAATCTTCAGCCACCCTAACAAAAAGAAGGAAAGAGAAAACACAAATTACTAAAATTTGTGATGAAAAAGGAAATATCACAACAAATCCTGCTGAAATACAGAGGATAATCAGAAACTATTTTGAAAACTTATATTCCAGTAAAATAGGAAACCCTGAAGACATCGACAAATTCCTAGAGACATATGACCTACCCAAACTGAACCAGGAGGACATTTATGACTTAAACAGGTCAATTACAAAAGGAAATAGAAGATGCCATCAAGAGCCTTCCAACAAAGAAAAGCCCAGGACCAGATGGATTCTCAGCTGAGTTCTACAAGACCTACAAAGAAGAACTAACTCCAGTACTCCTCAAATTATTCCACAAAATAGAAAGGGAAGGAACCTTCCAAACTCATTCTATGAGGCTAATATCACCTTGATTTCAAAACCAGACAGAGACACGTCAAAAAAGGAAAATTTCAGACCAATATCCCTGATGAATATAGATGCAAAAATTCTCAATAAAATTTTGGCAAATTGCATACAAAAGCATATTAAAAAACTAGTGCGCCATGATCAAGTGGGGTTCATTCCAGGGATGTAACGTTGGTTCAACATACGGAAATCAATACACGTAATCCATAACATCAATAGACTTAAAGATAAGAATCACATGATTTTATCAATTGATGCAGGGAAAGCATTTGACAAGATACAGCACCCTTCCATGTACAAAACACTAGAAAAACTAGGGATGGTAGGAACATACCTCAACATTGTTAAAGCAGTCTATGCTAAGCCTAAGGCCAACATCATCCTAAATGGAGAAAAATTGGAAGCATTCCCTCTAAAAACTGGAATGAGACAGGGATGCCCTCTCTTACCACTCTTATTCGATATAGTCCTTGAAACTCTAGTCAGAGCAATTAGACAGATGAAAGAAACTAAAGGGATATGAATAGGAAAAGAAGAACTTAAACTATCATTATTCGTAGATGACATGATTCTATACTGAGAGGATCCAAAAAATTCCACCTGAAAACTTTAGAACTGATAATTGAATTCAGCAAACTTGCAGGATATGAAATCAATATCCATAAATCAAATGCATTTCTATACATTAGCAACAAGTCCTCTGAAAGAGAAATTAGGAAAACTACTCCATTCACAATAGCCTCCAAAAAAATAAAATACTTCGGAATCAATCTAACAAGAGTGGTGAAAGACCTCTACAATGAAAATTACAAGGATCTTGGGTAGGCAGAATCAATATTATTAAAATGGCCATACTATCCAAAGCACTATACAGATTCAATGCAATCCCAATTAAAATCCCAAAGTCCTTTCTTATAGAAATACAAAAGGCAATCATGAAATTCATTTGGAAAAATAAGAAACCCAGAATAGCCAAAGCAATCCTGAGCAAGAAGAGTGAAGCAGCAGGAACCACAATACCAGACCTTAAACTTTACTACAAAGCTATAGTAACAAAAATGGCATGGTACTGGCACTAAAATAGACATGTAGACCAATGGTACAGAATAGAAGACACAGAGTAATTCACAGAAATACAGCTATCTCATACTAGACAAAGGTGCCAAAAACATGCATTGGACAAAAGATAGCCTTTTCAACAAATGATGCTGGGACAGCCTCTGGATTGAAGATTGTCTTGGGGAAGACCCAGCACTGACTGAAATCTAGCAACTTTCAGTTCCCCACTTCCTCCAGGATAAGAAGCTGAAAATTGGATTAGTAACCTCTCAGATTTAAATGATTAAATTTCCACAAATTTCTGTATAAGTAGTGGTTCAGGGAGTTTCTGAGTTGCTGAACACAACCATGCACAGGAAGATGGGTGCACCCAACTCTCTGTGGACAGAGACTCCTGCACAGGGACCCTCCTGAGCCTCATCCTGTGCATGTCCTCATCAGACTGTAATTTTGTCTTGTCTAGAACATCATCCAAGTTGGGCCACACAGCACGTTGCCTCTTCCGCCTGGCTTATTGCACTTACCAGCTCCACAGGTAGGTTCATGTGTCTCTGTGCAGGTTTGTGGCTCATTCCTTTCCTTTCTGTGTGGGTTGTGCATTCAGCTGTGGAAGGACATTCTTGTTTCTTATCTGATCAGCATCAGTAGATCCACTGTACATAATTGCATGGTAGTTTTGGTTAGATGTGCTTTTTCAGAGCACTTGTGGAAATGCACATAATTAATAGGCACACTGTTGCATCATAGGTTAGACTTGTTTTGTCTTGGAAAAGACTGGCACACCATCTTCCAAGCTGGCTGTGCCACGTGTCCCTCTGGTGCCACGTCTTATACATTTCAGTGCACTGCACTTCTTAGAGTGTAGCAGTTCTAACAGCAGGGCTGTGCTCTCTCACTGTTGTTCAATTTGTGATCCCCCAGTCTTATGTAATGCTGAGCATCATTTTGTACAACTATTTGCCATCATTTTCTTTTTTGTTTGGATATTTACTATGGGGGGGGCAGTGGGGATCGAACCAAGGGGTGAGTAACCACTGGGTCACACCCCTAACTCCTTTTTGCATCTTACTTTTTTTATTTTGATGCAGAATCTCACTGAGGCTGGCCTTCAATTTGAAATACTTCTGCCTCTGACTTTTGAGCAGTTGGAATTATAGGCATGCAACACTGCACTTGGTAAAAAGTTAGTTTTATAAATCAATATTATCAATAGTTTCATCTGTTAATTGGCTTTGGGTCGTGAATGTTAAATCTCATCACCAAGGGCTGGAGATTTGGCACAGTCTTACAGAGCTTGTCCATCATGTATGAGGCCCAGTGTTTGATCCCTAGTACTAGAGCACGCTCACATGTGCACGCACACACACACACACACACACACACACATACACACACACACCCATCTTTGTCTAAGGTTCCATGGATCTTCATCTGTTTCCTCCTGATTTTTTTTAGTTCTCACAAATTTTAGTTACAAACTTATGAGTTAATTTTTGTAGGAGTTTCAGTTTGTGTGTACACTTGTTATTTACACCATTAAAAAATATGGATAGTGGTTCCATTTCAATTTCCAAAATTATGGCCTTGAACAATGTAAGATATATTACTCAATTTTTTTCCATTTCTCATAACTGCCAGGAGGGGGTGTGTATGCACTGCATGATGCATTGAGTCCCTGTGGCCACCAGAGGATGGGAAGCCTTTCTGGACCCCAGGGTGCCATAACATTGATATGGCAGTGAGTTTTCCATATACATATTATTACAATGTGTTTTCCATACGAAGCCTCTGTTGCTAATAGTTCATTGAAAGTAAGAAAATAGATGCCCTGTGGTCTTTCTTACTAAAGGTATCTATTCTATACCCTCTAAAACTAATACAATAGTTGCCCTGTGCCTTTATTAGGCACACATTACCTATACTGTAGCATTTGAAACTAATAGAGTAGGTGCCCTGTAGCCTTTAATATTAATGTATCATGCATAATTTTGCACCCAAATCTGATAGAAATCACTTCCCTGATACCTTTAACATTTATATAATATGAAAAATGTGGCCTTGGAAATGAATATAAACATGGTCATGTGGTCTTTCAACAGTGATATTGTATCCATACTATAGCATCAACACCTGCTATCATGGCTGCCCTGTGGCCAGTAGTATTAATATGCAACCCATACGATAACATCTAACCCTAACGTGATACCTGCCTGGCCTGGGGCTTTTAATAGGAATTTGAGACACGTGTTGTACACATACTATGCAGTCTTCAATGCTCAAGTAATATTCATATTATGCCATTTTAAAGTAAAGTAATAGATTCACTGTGCCTTTTAATATGATTATAATATCCATAGTGCACATCTAAAACTCCTATGATAGCTTCCCTGTAGACTTTAATATGCATACAATATCCATACAATTGTATGGAAAAGTGATAGAAGGGCTGCTCTGTGGCCTTCAGTATGAGTATGGTTTGCCTATTACAACATAAAAAATGGAAATCAGAGCCACTCAGAGGACTTTAATACTAATATGATATCCAAATTATAGTATCTAATACGGATATAGTAGCTATGCCATGGCCTTTAATTCTTTTTTTTTTTTTTGGCACTGGGGATTGAACTCAGGGGCACTCGACCACTGAGCCACACCCCCAGCCCTATTTTGTGTTTTATGTAGAGACAGGGTCTCACTGAGTTGCTTAGCGCCTCACTGTTGCTGAGGCTGGCTTTGAACTCGCAATTCTCCTGTCTCAGCCTCCCTAAGTGCTGGGATTACAAGTGTGAGCCAAAGCGCTCAGCCCTTTAATTCTAATGTGTTATCCCTATCCTTGAATCTAAAATAACATAATAGCTCCCCTGTAGCTAGTAATACTAATATTATATCTACATTATGGCCTCTAAAACCAATTAAATATGTGTTTTGTGACCTTTAATATTTTAATAATATCCTTTCTATAATCTATGAAGCAAATATAATAACTTCCTGGTGATTTTTAGTATTAATTTAATATACATACTTAACATCTAAAACTGATTATCAGGTGCTCTATAGCCTTTAATATTAGCATGACATTCTTATTATGCCATTTTAAGCTAATAAAGTATCTGCTTTGTGGCAATTAAACTAATATGACATTCATGAGATACTATTGAAATTAATGCATCAACTACCATGTTGAATTTAATCCTAACATGATATGCATTCTTGAGTTTCTAAAAGTGACATAACTGTTGACCTGAGGCCTTTAATACTAATTAAATATCCATACTATATCATCTAAAATGGAAATTATTCTGCCCTGTGTCCTTCAGTACTGATGTAATATAAATATTCTGGCAAGTACAATAATATAATAACTGACCTGAGGTTTTAGTACTATTACATTATCCACAGGGCAGCTTTAAGATTAATATAATAGCTTCCATGGACCTTGAATATTAATCTAACATGAATGATTTAGCATCTAAAACAAATATAGTAGCTGCTCTTTAGTCTTTTATACAAAAGTAATGTCCAATCTAGGCAGTCATTGCCAGTTCAAGGTTAAGAAGATTTTCCCAATTTTCTTCTAAGACTTTGATTGTTTTGGTTTTTGTGTAGGAGTTTTTATTCGGTTTTGAATTGATATTTCTATATAGTGTGTGGTAAGGATCCAGTTCACTCTTCTGAGTATAGATATTCAACTTGCCAAAATCATTCATCAAAGAGAGTATTCAATGACCATTGTATATTATTGGCATCTTAGTAAAAAATCACTTGACTCTTGATGAAAAAATTTATTGCTGGCTTTTCTGTTCTATTCCATTGACCTATATTTTGTTTCATGGTTGTACCATGTAGTTTTGTTTATTTTACTTTGTAAGATATTTTGAAATCCAGTAGTGTGATGCTTGCAGCTTTTTTCTTCTTGCTCAAAATTGTTTGGGCTATTTGGGGTCTTTTGTTGTTCCATATGAATTTTAGGATTTTCTATTTTTGTAAGACAATGTCATGGAAATTTTGATAGGCATTATTATGTGAACTATATGTAGATTTCTTTAGGAAGCATGAACATATTAAATAATTTTCAAATTCAAAAAAAATAATATCCATGCTAAAGCATCTCAAGCTAAAAAATCATTTGCCCTTGTCATTAATAGAAATGTAATACCCATACTACAGCATCTCAAACTGATATAATAGCTGTCCTGTGTCCTTTAGTATTGATGTAATATAAATAATCCTTACTAGAACATCTAAGTTTAATATAATTGCTAATACCTGGCATTTAATAGTAATATGATATCCAAATTATGGCATCTAAACTAATATAATAGCTTTATACTAAAAGGGTATACATACTTTAACATATAAAACTAATATAATAACTGAACTATGGGCTTCATAGTGTTTTTTTTTTTTTTTTTGTACTAGAGTTTGAAACCTGGGGAATTTAACCACTGAATAACATCCTTAGCCCATTCTGCTGTCATGTATACCTAAGTAGAATAAATAAATTAAAAAAAAAAACCAAAAAAAAGTTTTGTTTTGGACTAAGATTAGAAATTTCATTTTGGGGTAGGATTATGTTTACCATTAGTTTCCATATAAATATATAAAAGTACATGAAGATAAATATATATATAAATATATATGTGAAAATATATATAGATATTCAAAGATTAAATATGAAATCATTTTAAAGCATAGTGTTGCATTTAGTTCTTATGGAGTAGTGTTAAGGTAAGGGTTAGGATGTGAAGATATAGCTCATATCAATGTATCAATTTATATGATTATAACTTATATATGAAAATATATAAATGTATGTTTTTATGGATAGGTTTATGGTTATGGGGGTTGTTATGTTCTGTTAACCTAAAATATGTTTGTAGAAATGAATGTATGTGAAAATATATATGGATTTTTATGTGAATTTATGAAATTATATCCCACAATGTATATATACTTTCATATAAATTATTTTGATTTATATGCAAAGAACTTTGTGCTTAGGAGTAGTAGTAGTAATAGGACTAAATTTAGAACTAGAATTAGGGCTAGCATTAGGATTTTAACATCTGTATTCATATATATGAATGCAAATATGAATATATATGTAAAATATACATGAAAATATATCAATGCATATGGTTTTGTATATGGTTAGGTTTATGTTCAAATGGATGGCTGCAATTTGATTTAGGTATAGGTTTGTATGTATAAATGAATATATAAATATATGCATGAATTACATGTTAATATATAAATATATATGTCAAAATATATACAAATGTTCATAAACATGTGGTTTTATGTGTGAATATTTTATGGATGGGGTGTGTTATGGTTAGGATAATATTTAAGTGTTGATTTAAGTAAAAGGTTTTACAAAAATATGCATATGAATATACTTGAATATATTTGTGAAGTTATATGTAAATTTAATTATGATTATATATGTATAAGTGTATCTGAGTATAGATATGAATATATTCAAAGTGAGTGTTACTGGTAAGTTAGTTTCAGGTTTAGGGTATGATAATGTATGCCTATATAAGAGCATATATACAATTGGATACATGAATGGAAATGTATATATTTATCACTATATATGGATGAAAATACAAATAAATATGTATATATTCATAAATATGCATACAACTGGTTATGTTGAGGAGTAATTATAGATTTAAACTTAATTTTATTCTTGAGTTTAGATATACATATTTGTGCCAATGTATATATATATATACACACATATACATTTATGAAAATGTAGAGTTTCATTTAGTATTATGGTAGAATTAGATTAAGTTTTTTATTAGATTTTAGAATTTATCATTTAGAGACAGAGCTCTGAACTTGGCATTTAGTAATAGGGATTAAGTTTTGGTGTTTTTTATTATAAATATAGTGAGAGTTATAGTAATAATTTGAATGTATTTATATATATTGGAGAATGTATTTATATAAATACACAGGTATACAAATAGATTAATATTTTTGTATGATCATATAAAATATTAATAAGGATAATATATTATAGGTATGCATGAGTTTGGTCAGTTTTCAGTTGTGTTATGGTTTGTTTTTAGGATTAAGATTGGTGCTTCATTTAAAGGTAGGATTATAGTTATCATTATGGTGCACACCTACATATATAAATCTTTATAAGGACATATATAAATGTGCATGTAAAAATATGTATGGATATGCAACATAATATTTATAGTTTGTACATAGAAGTCTTACAGTTATGAGTAGTTTTAGGTTTAGTTTTGAGGTACAGACTAGAGAGGGTTAATGATAGAATATACATGTCAATATATATGAAGATAAATATGAATGTATAAGTGAAAATGTATGTGAAAATATAGAAATATATGTACTACTACCTATAGCTATGTTTATGATAATGGAGTTATGTTTTGTGTTAAATCTAGGGTATGCCTATGGAATGTATGTATATGCATATATAGAAATTTTATGTGAATTTATAAATTTATATCCCCAAATATACAGGACACTCATGTAAAATATGTTTTATATGTATAGAGGTTACTGCTAGGTCATAGTGGTAGGGATAGAACTAAGTTTAAAAATAGGATTAAGGTTAATGTTAGGATTTGAACATTTATATCTATATATATGAGTACAAATTTGGATACATATGTAAACATGTACACAAAAATATACAAATGTATATAGTTTTTTATATGGTTAGATTTTTGTACAAAAGGATGCTTATGATTTTGTTTAGAGATAGGTTATGAATTTATAAGTACATATGAAAATATAATAAGTGAATATATAAATGTCAAAATATATATGAATAGTCATATAAAACATTTAGTTTATATGTAAATATTTTATAGATGGAGTGGTGTTATGGTTAGGAGTATATATAATTGTTGTTTTAAATATAGGTTTTTACTAGAATATATATATGTGAATATCCATGAAATGTTTGGGAAGGAATTTGGAACCTATATAGTTATATTTATAAATAATTTCAGATATCATGTTAGTGTTAGAGTTAATTTCAGGCTTAGGATACACTAACGTGTGTGTGTATGTGTATATATATATATATATATATATATATATATATATATATGATTGGATACATGAATAGATTGGTGAATGTATTTATATATGCATGCAAATACAAATAAATATATATTAATAAATATACATAAGGCTGTTGGGATGATTACAGTTATTTACAGATTTAGCATTCATTTTACACTTGGAGTTTGGATATATATGTGTAGATGTATATATTCATGTGTATATACATGTATACCTGTTGATATGTAGTGTTTGGATAGAATTAGAAGAGCTTTAAGAACTTGTATACCTTTTAGAGTTTAGCATCTTGATCAGGGCTGTGAATATGCGGGTTAGTCATAGAGATTATGTTTTGATGTCTACTTTTAGGGATACAGTTAGAGTTATGGTACTAATTTGTATAAAAATACATATGATTATATAGACAGACTCTCACATAATATTCTCAATTTTGTTTATTTAAGCTGACATGATATCTTCACTGTGATTTCTCACAGTCATACAATATCCTCCCTGTGGCCTCTGCCACTCAAATATTATGCTCACTGTGACCTCTGTCACAGAATTCCCTCAGTGTTCTCTGAAATACTCACATAATACCCTCGTGTGTCCAGACACTCACATCATGGCCTCACTCTTGCCTCTGACATTCATATATTAACCTCACACTGACTTCTGAAACTTACATAACATCCTCACTGTGACTTCTTACATTCAGTTGATAAACTCCCTCTAGCCTATGACATTCACACACTACCCTCACTGTGACCACTGATATTCACATAATATCCTCATTCTGGCCTCTGCCATTCACATAATGCCTCACTGTGTCCTCTGACTCACATCATATCCTCCATGTGGCCACTAACACTCATATAAAAAACCCACTGTGGCCTCTAACATTCACAAAATACCCTTACATGGCCTCTTACCATCTTTTAGTATTCTCACTATGACCTATGACACTCACATATTATCTTCACTGTGGCTTCTGAAGCTCACATTATCACATCTCTGTGACCTGTAACACTCAGATAATATCCTCACTATGGCCCCCGACATTCACATAATATCCTCACTTGGCCACTTATACTCTCAAAATATCCTAACAATGACTTCTAACACTCATAAAATACCCTCACTGTGGACTCTGATACTCACACAATGTCCTGTGACCTCTGACACTTTCATTATATCCTCATGGGTCCTTAACACATATCACTTTGGCCAATGATGTTCATGATACCATCATTATGGCCTCTGAAATTTACACTGTGACATTTGTCACTCACATAATACCCTCAATGTTGTTTTTGACACTCACATGTAACCTTCTAATCTCTCCCTCATACAATACCTTCCCTGAGAACTAGGACACTCACTGTGACCTCTGCCACTCATATAATACCCTCAGTATAACCTGAAATAGTCACATAATACCTTCATGTGTTCACTGACACATACACTCACTGTGGCCTCTGACACAGAATACCCTCACTGTGGCCACTAACACTCACATAATATTTTCTGTGGCCTCTGATGGTTACATAATACCCTGACTTGGCTTCTGACACTGACGTATCTTCACTGTGACCTCTGAAACACAGAATGCCCTCACTGTGACCTCTGACACATAATACCCTACTTTGGCCTCTGACCCTTGAAAAATACCCTTACTGTGGACACTGACATTCACATAGTACACTCAAGGTGACTTCTTACACTCAAATAATATTAACAATGTGACTTCTCACACTCATGTAATACCCTCACTGTGGCCTCTGACACTCACATAATTTTCTATCTGTGACCTTCTACACTCTCATATGCTTACAATGTGACCTCTGAAAGTAACATCAGGACCTATCTGTAGCTTCTGAAACTCATAATACCTTCAGTGTGGCATCTCACACTCACATACTGTCCTCACAATCACATAATAGTCTTACTTTGATCTCTCACACTCACATATTACCCCCACTGTCCTCTGACATTTACATAATACCCTCACTGTGACCTCTGATATTTATATAATATCCTCAATATGACCTCTGATGTTCACCTAATATACTCAAGGTGGTCCCTGATATTGACAAAATATCCTTACTCTGGCCTCTGGCATTCAATAATATCTTCACTTTGACATCAGATACATAAATAATATCCTCATTGTGGCTTCTGAAAATCACACAATGCCCTCACTGTGACTTCAGATACTCACATGATACCTTCAATATTACTTCGGATATTGACAACTTATACTAAAGTAAGCCTCTGTTGCTCACATAATGTCCTTACTGGGACCTCTTAAATGCACATCATACTCTCACTGAGACATCTTACACTGACATAACACCCTCAATGGGGTCATTAACACTTATTAATACCCTCACTTGGCCTCTGAAACTGATAATATTATCACTGTGACCTCTGACACACAAAGAATATCTTCAATGTGACATCTGACACATATTACCCTCACTGTTGCCTCTGACACTCACATATTACATTATGACCTCTGTCACTCAAATAATGCTTACATGGACCTGAAACACTCATCTAATAGCCTCAATGTATCCACTGACACATCATGTTCTCACTGTGTCCTGTGATGCTCATGTGAAACCTCACTGTGACCTCTGACACTCATATAATACCCTCACTGTGACCTCTGACACTTATATAATACCCTTACTGTGGGCTAGGACACTCATATAATGCCCCCACTGAGGGTCCTGTCACTCACATAATATACTCATTGTGACTTCCAGCAGTCACATAATACCCTCAAATGTGTCCTCTGACACTCACAGCTTGCCCTCAAGGTGGCCTCTGAGATTCACATGATACCTTCACTTTGGCCTCTGACACTCACATATTACCTTTAAAGTCCTCTGACATTCACATGATACCCACACTGTGACCTCTGACACTCACATAATACCCTCCTGTGGCTTATGACACTCAAATAATACCTTCCTGTGGCTTATGACACTCAAATAATAGCCTGCTGATGTCATCTGACAGACACTTAATAAACTCACCTGACAACTAAAATCAAATAATACCATATTTTTGATCTCTGATAGTCACATAGCCACACTGTGGCCTGTGACAGTGACATAGAACCTTCACTGTGACCTCTCATATTCACATAATATCCTCACTTTGACTTTTGACACTCACATAATGCCCTCACTGGGACCTCTTAAACTCACATAATATCCTCACTCTTACTCCTGACACTGATATAATACCTTCACAGTGGCCTGAGACATTCACACAATATTCTTACTGTGGCCTCTGACACTCACATAAAATCCTCAGTTGATCTAGGACATTGACATAATATTCACACTTGACCTCTGAATCTCACATAGTACCTTCATTGGAGCCTCTGACACTCACATAACCTCACTCTGACACTAACATTACACCCTCACTGTGGCCTCTGGCACTCACTCAATACCCTCACTCTGAAACTCATATCTTCAATATAGCCCCTGTATTGGCAACCTATACTATATTAGGCATTTATCACTCATAATACCCTCAATGTGATTTCTGACCCTCACATAATATGCTCAAATTGGCCTCTGAATTCACAAAACATCCCAACTTGGTCTCTGAAGCTACCATAATATCCTTTCTGTGACTTCGGACACTCACATAATACAATCACTATGGACACTGACAGTCACATTGTATCCTCACCCGACATCTGACACTCACATAGTTTGCACAATGTTTAAATATTGAATTAATTTTAGCATTTTAAAGGAATTTGTATGAGAATATACATAAACATTCATGAATTTTTATGTGAATGTATAGAAGATTATAAATATAAGTGTGTCTGATTATAGATATGAATATGTTCAGTGTTAGGGTTAGTGTAAAAGTAAGTATTAGGTTAGGGTTGAATAATGTATGAGTATGTAAAAATATATACATGAATACAAGTGTAGAAATACAGTCAGGGTTAGTCTAGGATTTGGACATTTCTATCCATATGTATGAATACAAATATAAATATATATGTAAAAATATACATAAAACTATTTAAATGTATGTGTACTTGTATATAGTTGGTTTTTAAGATGAATGTTTACAACTTGGTTTAGATATAGCATATGAATATGTAACTAAATATATATAAAATGTATCATATACATGATATATTTCTCATGAAAGTATTTGTCACTATATATGCATGAAAATATAAGTTAGTAGATATACAAATAAATGGATAAACATACATAAGAATATGATAATATTTGAGGGTAATTATAGAAATAACATTGTTTACCCTTTGGGTTTAGATATATATGTTTGAGTAAAAAGCATATATGCAAATGTGAAATATATATAAAAACATTTGTCAAGATGTATGGTTATATTTAGGGTTTGGGTAGAATTAGACCAGCTTTTAAAACTTTTGCATTAGGCATACAATGTTATAGTTGTGAATTTGGGCTGCAGTCATAGGGATTAAGATTTGTTGTTTACTTTTAGAAAGGGAGTTGGAGTTATGGTAATAATTCCTAAAGACATAAATATAAATATATAAATGAATATGGATAGGTATGTATGTGTATATACATATTTATAAAAAGTATAAAAATTTATAAATATGCAGAAGTATGTTTAGTGTTCTCAGTTACAGTTTAGTTTAGAAGAAAGATTTGGAATTTTGTAGCAATATGATTATGATTAACATAAAAGTCATAAAATATACATACAAATGCATATAAGAATATATTAAAATACATGAGTGAAAATATTTATGGATATTCTAATACAGTTTAAATATGAAAACCTTTGTTTAGGGGTAGTGTTAGGTTTAATTCTGAGTCATAGATTAGTATTGGAGTTGGGTTCCTGATTGAACACATATGTCAGCATATATAAATGTAAATAAGTAAAATGATATATGAAATATATAATTAGATGTGGTTTTATCTATGGTTAGGTTATAGTAAGAGGTATTTTAGGTTTTGCATTAATAATAGAGTATGCCTGCAAAAATAAACATAGAGAAATGTATATATAGATTTGTATGTGAATTTATAAATACATATCTCACAATATATAAATATATTCATGAGAACAGTTATTGTTTATAGGTAAATATGTTTATGAATTTATATATTATATATAAAGCATTCATGTAAGTCATTATGATTTCTATGTATAGAAGTTTCTGTGAGGTATATTGGTAGGTTTAGGACTATTGTAGAGAAATGGGGTTAGTTTAGAGTTTGACCATTTTTATCCACATATATGAATACACATATGAATATATATGTAAAACTATACATAAAAATATTTAAATGGATATGGGTTTGTATATAGTTGTTTTTTTCATTTTGATGGATGTTTACAATGTAGGTATAGTTTATGATTACATAAATCAATATATATTAAACTTTATGGGGAGAAATTTGGTTACTGGTAGGGTGTATATATGTGAGTATATAAAAACATAGAAAATGTGTGAAATATATAGAGATACTGAAAGTAATTTTTAATACAAGGCTCACTGTCAGGGGTGGGGTTAGGTTTAGATTCTGAGTTATGGCCTAGGTTCAGGGGGGAGGTTACCATTGGAACATATATATCAATATATATGTATATAAATATAAAAATAAAGTAATATATATGAGAATTTATAAACATCTTCTTTTATATATGTGTTTAAAAATAAGAAGAATTGTTATATTACATGTTAAATCTGGGGTATGACTATAGAAATGAGTATACATATATAATATCATATATTTTTATCTGAATTTATGAATTTATTTCCCCAAATATAGAGGCACATTTATGTAAAGTGTTATTATTTACATGTTATAGAGGTGTCTGAGAAGCATACTTGTAGGTACAGAAACAAGTGTAGAAATATATTTAGGATTAGTTTAGGGTTTGAACATCTTGTTCCATATATATAAATATAAATAAAAATATATAAAAAAATAAACATAAAAATATTTAAATAGATGTGGATTTGTATATAGTTATTTTTCTTTGAGATGGATGTTTACAATTTGCTTTAAATAGAGGGTATGATAAGGTAACTGTATATATATGAAAATGTATGGAAAGGAATTTGGTAGTTGTTAGGGTATATACATATATATGTGAATGTATATAAACATATATATGAATACATGTGATAATATGTATGAATAATAAAAGGAATATATATACATATAATTTTGTATAAAACTCATGGTTATGAGTGACTTTAGGATTAAATTCTGAGTTATAGCCTAGGTTTAAAGGGACAGTTAACATTGGAGCATATATATCAATATATATGTATATACACATGAATTTAAATGTAATATATATAAAATTTATAAACATATATACTTCTATCTATAGATTTACTAAGGTAAGATTTATTGTTATATGTGAAATCTGGTGAATGCCTATGGATGTGAGTTTATGTAAAATATCTATGGGTTTTTATATAAATTTGTATCCCCAAATATATAGGTTCATTCATGTAAAGTGTTATAATTTATTTGCATAGGAGTTTCTGTTTGGCTTCTTGGTAGGTATAGGATTAAGGTAGAAAAATTGTGTTACTTTAGGGTTGGAACATTTTTATGCATGTGTATGAATATACATATGAACATATATGTGAGAAATATATATGACAATATTGAAATGGATATGGATTTGATTGTAGTTATTTTTCTTTGAGATGGATGTTTGCATTTGGTTTAGGTGTAGGTTTTAATTATGTCAATTAATACAAATAAAAATATATGAGTAGGAATTTGGTTATTGATAGTTATATACATATATATCAATGTAAACACACATATATATGAAATATATATAAATATTGAAAGTAAGATAATTTTGTATAAAGTCTCATATTTATGGTTAGGGTTAGGGTTAGATTCTGTATGACAGTCTAGGTTAAAGGAGAGGGCTGAAACTGGAACATATATTAATATATTTATATAAATATAGAAGTAGTGCTATATATGACTATATATATAAATTTATGAATATACACATTTATCTATGAATACATTTAAATATGTGGTATTGTTATCTTAAATGTTAAATCTGAGGTCTACCTATGGAAATGAGTGTACATATAAAATATCTATGGGGTTGTATGTAAAATTCTGAATTTCTATCCCCAAATATACAGGTACATTCATTTTAAGTGTTATGGTTTATGTGTATAGAGATTTCTGTGAGGTGTATTGATAAGTATAGTACTAATAAAGTAAAATAGTTATGGTTTGTTTAGGGTTTGAATATTTTTATCAATGTATATGAATACAAATATGAATATATATGTAAAAATATACATGAAAATATTTAAATGGATATGCATTTGTATATACTTATTTTTCTATTGAGATGGATGTTTACAATTTGGTTTAAATATTGGTTATGATTCTGTAACTGAGTATATATAAAAATACATGAGAAGAAATTTGGTTACCATTAGGTTGTGTATGTATGTGTGTGTATATATATGCATATATATATGTATATGTGTATATATACATATATATTTGGATGTATATAAACATAGGAATATATATGTGCAAATATATATGGATATTAAAAGTGACATTTATAAATATTGTATAAAAGGCTCCAAGTTTGAATCAGGTTATGTTTGGATCCCAAGTTATGGTCTATTTTTCGGGGAAGAGTTCCCATTAGAACATATATATCAATATATATGTGTATAAATATGAATGTAGGTGGAATATGATGGTCATCATAGCCCGAACTTTATATATGACTGCATATATGTTGTGATTCTATACAACTTACAACTAGAGAATTGATATATTATCCTCTATCTATGTACAATGAATCAAATTGCACTCTGTTGTCATGTAAGCCTAAATAGAACAAATAAATAAATATGAAAAAAATAAATAAATATGAATGTAGACAAAATTATATAAACATTTTATGAATATATGTACTTTTATCTATGAATATTTCTAAGGTAAGTGGTATTTTTATATTATGTGTGAAAATTTGGGTATGACTTGGAAATGATTGTAAATATTGTTAAGTCAGCTCGAGATCTCACGCAAGGTGGATGCAGAGTGTACAACGTGGCGAGCTCCATGTGGCAGCAGCAGATGCAGGACATGTAGCGTGGTGGATCCCACGCAGCTGAGGCGGGTGTAGGGCGTCAGTTTGGAGCAGCTGTGGGGAATGAAGCATCAAGCAGCCCGCATGTGCAAAGGAACAGCCTACTAGATGCTGATATGTAAGCAGTAATGGCACCTCCTACCAGTCGGTGGACTTTTCCTGATTCATCCTGGAAGGACTCTGACCTTGCAGGATCCCCTGACCAATCCCAGGGGACGCAGGACTCTAGGTGCCTCCTCTTCCTATCTCATAGCCCCTCCATTCTTGCCTTAAGCCCTCCCCTTCCTGACTGGGCCCTTTAAATTTTCTTTACCACGGAACACGGGCGCCACTCTCCCGGACACACTCTGGTGGATGGGAGAGTTCAGCCTGAGAGCATGTATTTCCAATAAAGCCTTGCCCAGCAGTTTTAATTCACCGCCTTGTGGTCATCTGGCTTTACAAATATATGTATGTATGTGTGTGTGTGTGTGTGTGTGTGTGTGTGTGTATATATATATATATATATATATATATATATATGAGTTTGCATATGAATTGTAAATATATATCCCAAATATATGGTCACATTCAGGTAAAATATTATTGCATATTAGTATGTATAGAACTAATGTATAAAATTAGGGTTAGTTTAATTTTGAATATTTTTATCCATAAATGTGAATATAAATAAAAATGTATATGTAAAATATACATAAAAATATTTAAATGGATGTAGATTAGTATATCATTATTTTTCTTTGGGGAAGGATGTTTAAACTTGTTTTATATAGAGTATAACTCTATATATCTACATATAAATGTAACTGAATATATATGAAAATATATGTATAGGATTTTGGTTAAAATTAGGATACATATGCTTATATATGAATGCATATAAACAAAATGTTATGGTTTAGATGTGGTGTCCCACAAGATCTCACACTTGAGACAATGCAAGAAGGTTTAGAGAAGATGTGAGGGTAATGAGAGATTTCTGATTTCCAATCAGTGAATTAATCCTGTAATAGGGATGAACAGAGATTAATTACCTTTAATTAGAGGTAATTAAAGTGGTTGAGTGTGGCTGCAGAATGTGGGAATTGGGGCATGGCTTTTGGGTATATATTTGTATCTAGCAAGTAAAGACTTCTCTCTCTGTTTATGATCACAAGGTAAGCTGCTTCTGTCTGCCACACTCTTCTGCTGTGCTGATCTGCCTCACTTTTTCTCCTTTAAAATTATTCTGT